>JACWRQ010000083.1:13130-28643 GCA_014849955.1 Cryphonectria carpinicola | reverse complement strand
GGCTGGGGAGGCGGGCGCGGAGACATGTGAGCCGGAGTGCTCGGAAGTCGTGAGCGAGATGTGGGGCGTCGAGATTTGGGTTTTTTTTTTTTTTTTTTTTTTTTTAGAAAAAAAAATTAATTTATGAGAGGGAAGTCTTGACACGTAGGATTGAAGATAAAGTGACTGACTGTACTGGAATCTGCGACTGTCATACTTCAGAGTAGGCCTGAAGTGGTTATCCGTGGCTGCTTAGGTAAGTAACCTGTAGTAAAGCTGCGGATAACGATTGTAGTGCAATCTCTAGGCAGTCTATGGAGCAAAGTACTGCTGAGTACTTCTTATCCCTGCACGTAAAAAGCCCCCTTCGACGACATCGCGCGACCATCAAGGTCCTCACCCATCACCACCTGCCTCACCACCAAACGTGACCAAGATTTCTCGACCCCGCGCTGAAGGCAAACCTGCGGACTCCGGACGCACACTTCTCTCCTTTTCCACCAAAGTTCGTCTTCTGAAAAACATATTCTTCGAGCTTTCTTCCAACATGTTTCGAGCTTCACCTCTCGCACCTTACCGGTAATCACTTCTTCCACCCACTCGCACCCGAGCAATCCGCCGCCGCCCCCCCCCCCTCTCTTCGTCTCTCGCTCGCAGGCCTTCAGAAAGGGCCTGCCGCATCCATATGGATGACCTGTGGCCTTCATGCCCCGTGGCGGGTCAGCCTGTAGACCACGGACACAAGGGCTATGCCCACGATGAAGGGTGTGTCCCGGCCAAGAACATCCAGCCGGAATGGCTGGATCTGGATTTTGGCCAGTTCTACGGCACTGGCGCGGCGCCCATGGCACATTACCACGGCGAGTATGCCAGCCACGACACCAGCTGTCTTGACGGCAGCGGCTGTCCGAGACTCGGACTCGACCCGGGCGTGAACGACAAAGAAGGCGTCTTTGCTGTCACGCAGCAGCAGCAGCCTAGTTTCGACGTTTTGGCTCAATCCTCGATACCCTACCAGGCTTTCTCTGCCTCGCTAGCCAACTTTAACCCTGCCTTGCCTCATCGAGTCCACACGCCAGATCCGACACTGTTGGGCGTGGCTTCGATATCACCATTATCACAGGTCTCGAGATCACCGGAAGATCATCTGCATCATATTTCTGAGGAGGATGTGGACTCCGATGCGGAAAGCCTGGGCTCTTGTGATAGTCACTGCCTTGGAAGCGGGGGCGCATGCAGTGCAGGTACCTGTGGTAAGCTATTGCACTCCTCCTTTATCTTGTCACTTGAGCAGGAGGTGCTCTTGGAATGGATGTTATACCACCACATGGACACTTTTTTTCTTCTTCTCCCCTCCAGTTCTACAACTCTACGGCAATTATTTCTTGTCTATTCATCTACTATCTCCCATGTTGATCCAAATGCTGACATACTTTTAAAAGACGAGGAAACTGCATGTAGAGATGAGAACTGCCAGAAGCCTATCGTCGAACCCGATGTTGCCCACAGCGCTTTCATTCTGCAAGGGATCAGCGGAGCAATGCAACAACAAGCAGAGAGCCCGCAACTCAATCGCAACGGTGAGTATCGGCCTATGAAGATCATGCGTATCCTTCTCTTTCTGACATGATTCGATGATACTAGCTTTCCAACAAACGATGGTGGATTCGACGACGAATCACATTCCCACTGGCCAGTCTCAGTCCTTCGGGCAGTCGTATCAATTCCCATTTCATTTCCAGGCCGGGTCCTCCACTCCTCATGCACACACTCTCCAAGGTAATAGTGCTAGACAGAGTCAGGGCAATGTCGTTGGCAGTCAAGAATTCTCTGTAAACTTCTCCCAGAACTTCCACCAGTTTCACGATTTACCCCAGCCCTTAGCCAACTCCCAAGTTCAGTACGCCAATGCCCTTGATAATTCACAGACCATGGGCCTGGCACAGCCATTGGATTCCAACAACAATGTTTTCAGTTGGGCACCTCTCTACGACGCTCAAGGTGCCTTCGTCAATGCAGTCGAACAAGTCTATGACCAGCAGGCATTGCGGGAAAATGCCTCCACGGCCCTTGATGCAGGCCTTTCCGACACAAGCCCTCCTCAATGGCTTCCAGACTCGTCGCAGAACTTTCAGTTCGGCGAACCTCTGGACGGAAATATGCTTGGAATAAGCCAAAGACAGGGCTCATCAAGTAACCTCCCAACCGGCACACAGGAGAGTGTCACCACCGTGAGCGACGACTTTTCACCCACAAGCCACGACCGATCTTCGCCATCCAAGAGTCTCGGAAGCGTTGCACGCACGATATCACCTGTCTCAGATTACTCTATGCAGGGTATCTCGGTCGTCTCCGAGAGCACGTCCCGGGAGACCGAGGCTCATGTGTGTCAGTGGCGACTCGATGATGACCGAATCTGTGGGCAGCAATTCAGCTCCCACAGCCTGCTCCACGATCATGTCGACGACACGCATTCTCATGCCCTGAAGCCTACTAGAGAACACGGTCTTGTATGTCTGTGGGATGGCTGCGATCGCCTTGTCAATGACAAGTATGCCGGCAAACGGGGGTTTGACACAAAGTCGAAGCTTCGACGGCACATTGAAACTCACACTGGACCCAGTACGTTAAATAAGATCTTTGGTATCTTCCTACATCCCGATTGTATCTGATGTTCTATATTTCGAAAACTGACCATATGTCTAGTCGAAGCACACAAATGCGAAGAATGTGGCAAGGCATTCCCCAATAAACATGCATTGAAAATGCATCTACGGACGCACAGTGACGAGAGGCCGTATAAATGCGAAATATGTGGGGATCCCTTCAAAAGGGCGTACGATATCAGTAAGTATAGGACCGCCACCTGTCCTGTCTTCATCTCATCCACTCTCATATGGGTGTAGCTGCTGACACACACTTGCTCCCAGCCATGCACATGCGCAGTGCGCACAGCGAAGAAAAGCCTTTCGAATGTCCCATCTGCCATCGAAAGTTCAAGGACTCTTCAAATTTCAGCAAGCACAAGCGGACCCACGAGAATCGGAAGCGCTGGGTATGCCGGAACTGTGACAAGCCCTTCTGTCGCCGTGATGGATTGATCCGGCACGCGATGAGCAACCATGCATTGTCCAAGGACGCATTGGAGAAACTCTGTGAGTGAACAATACATTAATATTCAGTCGCGGAGAGCCTAGGCGACAACCGCTGACAAGCCATAGATCCTCCGGGAACCCGAGGCAGTCGGGCTCAGGCCGGAAGTTTTTAGTCTACCCCGTGCTTTTCGGACCATGGTCATTTTGCGACCCCTTCCCAATTTCTTTTTTTGGGGGGGGGGGGGGCACCTCCGAATGACCGTTGTGATGTCAAAAGTGGACTGACTGTTTTGCACTTTGTTTTGTGTCTTACCACTTTTCTGTTTATTTCTCTTGGTATTATCCTCATAGGCGCCGGCCGGATATGGAAAAAGAATAAAAAGATTGTAATGGGAATGTACAGCTGGCGTTCTGGGAAAGGCATCAGATATGACGGACCAGCAGGGACTAGGGACTAGATACCCAAGTGAAATCGGAACTCGATTGCAATTCCATCGAACGGGATCATGCAGGGGCAGAGCCTTGGAACGGCAAGCCAAGGTCTGGAAGTAGTGGGATCGAGGGCTTGCGAATCATCCAGTGTGGCATCATACTCAATTCAATCAAGGCAAGAATGCCCTTTCTTGACTACTTGGGCCAAGGTGACTGCCGTTCCGGCATCGTTGACTCGAGAAAACCATCAGCTGGATATCGAGTCAAGGCTAAGGGTGGCTGGCCTAATACACGGAGGCTACGAGTGTACGAGTGTTCATCATCGCAAAAGTCAAGGCTTCTTCGACAAACCCGGGGCAGCGAGGTGCCGCATGCTCACCAAAGAGCAAATACATTATCATCTCGTGGAGGCAGTGTCGGGTATCCGCTGAGACAGACGGGGTGATTATGGCTCGCAGCGGGTTCGGAAGAGCAGGCACTAGAAGCACAATGCTCCCCCCCGTGATCCATCGACATCGAAGAGACTTTCTATGTCTGGCGTCCAAGGCAGAGGGGGGGGGGGGGGCAAGTCATTGTACATCTTCCTCGTCATCCTGATCGTCTCCCAGATTTTACTTTGCAAACCTCGAGAACGATCGCTCGGCACATGGGGAACAAAGGTTCGAGAGTGTTTGTAGTTTGTCAACCTGAGCTCTCTTTCTGGAGCTATCTGCTGACTAGAGAGTATCCCCCGGGCTCTGCTGTCGTTTAATCCTCATAACACCGATGACCCGAAGTAGCGGAAAACAGAACTGCCCCTATGATGGATGAAATGTGGATGCCAATTCGAGAATCGCGTGATGGGAAGGATCTCTCGATGCTCTTTCTCTTCTCTTCCTTTTTTTCCCCCCTTTTCTCGTCGTTGTCGTTGGGATTCTCGGGGGGGGGGGGGGGAATCACGCCAGCGAACCTGTAGCCCGTTTTGCCTTTTTGCCTTGCTTCAAGAATTCCCAGAAACCTTCAACCGCGCCAAAAACCGTTTGTCCACTTTATGCGGAGGCCTGTTTTAAGGACACAAACCCCTGTCAGCATGTTCCCTTTTCCCGTGATACACATTAGAAAATCACCCCTGGTCTTTTATCAGGCACCCACCTTGATGGCGTATTTGCGCTGAGGGAAGTGCTGGTTGCGCTTCTTGGTCTTCTCCAGCTTTCTCGAGGCGTCCTCAGCGGACAGGCGGCGGCGGATGGCACGGGTCTGCTTGGGGCGGAGGTCGAGGGGCAGGTACTTCTTGTTCTTGTAGAACAGGCGCATGTGGTGTCGTTGCTTGGCGTTGATGATGGTCAGGACACGAGCGATAGACTTGCGAAGGTCGTGGCTGTTGGAAGAAGAAAAAGTTCCCAAATTAGCTTCATGCACTCTCTCACATGGTCCCCGATTGGCACCCCACTCCTGCCGTCCAAAAGATTTTGTGTGATGTTGTCGGCGAGAATGTTTCTTGGAAAATATCTTTTTCGACGACGGTTATGGTGCACGCGTGATTTTTTGGCCTGTCGCTTACATCTTGTTCAGCTTGGTGCCAGAGGAGGCGATCTTCTGGATGCGCAGCTGGCCCAGCTCCGACTTGAGCTCGCCGAGGGTCTTGGTGAGATCCTCGCGGTTCTTCGACCACAGCTGGCCGGCCTTGATCTTGCTGGTAGACTGCGACATTGTCAGCGATAAAATTCCTCCGAATTGACTGGTAAGTCGTGTGTGTTGGGCAGATCGTCAGAGTTTCTCGTCTGGCTGTGGCGGCCGAGGGGAAGGCAGGTTTTTGGGTCGCGAAGAATTTGTGCACCTCGACGGGCCCAAGCCTCCTCCCCCCGCAAGAATTCGAAAAGAAATCAATCGGGACGGGAAGTCGTAACGCACCATGGTCGCGAGAATGTGTCGATCGAAATTGTCTGCTGGGTCGAAGGTTCGTGATGGTTAGTTCGCGAGACGGCAGCGAGCTCTCTTTTCGGAGGTGGTGGAGTTTGCAGAGCCAGAGAGAGGGTGTGGGCTGTAAAAATTTTGATCACGTGGACTCGGCGGCTAAAGATCGGAAAGGAAGAGGCAACAGGCGGCTGACTACGTCTTGGTTGCAATTGTTATTCCTTGCAATTAGACTAGGAAGAGACTGTGGCTGAGTCAGCACAAAACTAAGGACCCTAACCCTAGTATTGACCTTGGTGTGACGGACCTGAAGGTTGGTCCCCAGTCCCGCAGGTCGCAGGTGATGGGTGGTCAGGCCTGGTGTGACGCCAGCTTTCCTAGACTTCGTCCTACCGCAACCTCCGACAGTTTCAACCAGGTAGTGAGAAGTCCCAGATCCTGCACGATACGACGCCGACCAACTCTGCAATCTGAGTCCAGAAAAGAAGTGCCCTAGCTCTCCTTTGAAAGGCTCATAACCCAAAAGCTGCCCTGCGCCCTCAGTTCCAAGACGGTTTCCTCACGAACGATAATCGTCACACCACGAGTTCATCCAAGCCCTTTTACATCGAGAAGACTGATCTCTGTAGCATCGCGTTCCTGCACTGGGCGAGCAAAACAGTGTCTTCGACTCCCACCCTTCGAGACTTCATCATCTTAGAGTCCATCCGAGCTGAGCCCACCTCCCGCCGCCACACCAATAATCATGGCCTCATCCACCGGCAATGGCGGGTGGGCGCAAATGCGGCAGCAGGCTCGCACATTGGAGTCGCAGACGGAAGCCCTCTTCCACACATACTCTCAATTCTCAACGGCAGCGGCCATACCACCGAAGCCCTCAGAGGAGGAGATAAATACCGAGGCCAAACTACAAGAGATACTGGAAAAGGTAGGCTTTCCCTTGTGTGAAAAAAAAAAAAAGAAGAAGAAGAAGACCCGCTTACGCGCATTCCGTCCAGCGCGAGAACGTCATCAACCAGCTCGCCCGCCTCCTCGACTCCGACGCCTCCCTGACCTCCTCGGCGCTCAAGCAGAACAACCTCGCCCTCCTCCGCGAGAAGCTGGCCGCGCACAAGAGGGATCTTGTCCGGCTCCGGTCGAACCTGGCCGACGCGCGCGACCGGGCGAACCTGCTGTCCAACGTACGGGAGGACATCCAGTCGTTCCGCCAGCAGAACCCGGAGCGGGCCGAGGCCGAGTACATGCTGGACGAGCGGCGGCACATCGACAACAGCAACAGCATGGCGGACTCGGTGCTGTCGCAGGCGTACGCGGTGCAGGAGAGCTTCGTGCTGCAGCGGGAGACGCTCGCCAACATCAACCGCAGGATCACGCTGGCGGCCAGCCAGGTTCCCGGGATCAACACGCTGATCGGGAGGATATCGGCGCGGAAGCAGAGGGATGGCATCATTATGGGGAGTTTTGTGGCGGTGTGCTTTTTGCTGTTCTGGTTCTTCTTGTAAGCAGGGAAGAAGCGGCGCTTCCTCTGACCAGAAGCAGCGCCGGGTGAAGAGGGCATATTGGAGGTGGTTTTTTTTCTTTCTTCTCTTTCTTTTCTTTTTCTTTTTGGATGACGACTTCTACAGAGCATCTGATATTTCACGGCACGGCGTTCAGGTTTTTTTAAAGACCCCACTTGTTGGTTGGCATGGAAATTGTATAATTGTTTGGGTATCTTTGAAGTGGTGATGGTCTATATGCCTTGCCTGCTTATCATTTTGCTTTCTTCTTCTTTTTGGTCAGCAGTGCCTGGCTCGCGGGAGGCTCTTCACCTGAGGTTCGCTCCAGACCAGACGCCCCTCTTCATCTCATCCATGAGCTTCGCCAGGCCCTTTGTCAAGCTCTGTACCTCGTCCGGCTGCGCAGGTCCGCTCCCAGCCCAGCGCAGCTTGCAGTCCCCATCGACCAGGTACACATACCCGACCTTGCTGTTTAGATACCCAATCGACTCTCTGATACCATCCGAGATGCCGCTCCTCACCATAAAGTACTTGTCCCAGTTTTCCTCCCTAAAGTTTCGCCGCACGAATGGCGCCATGGCCCTCAGGATCCAGTACCGCAGCCGCGACTGGTCCTCGATGTTGACCCGCACCAGCTGGGTACGGCCCTTGTACTCCTTCAGGATCTTGTGCAGCTCCGGGTTGCTCGTCTCCGACGTGAACGAGAGGGTCTGCCTCTCGGCCCAGCCGGTGCTGAAGACGGCGATGACGGAGGCCTTGCCCTGGAGAACCGGGGTGGTGTTGCGCGGGAGGGAGGTGCTCTTGAGGAGGGTGTGGCCAAAAAGGTTGGGGAAATAGAGGGAGCGGTCGTGCTTGAAGAGCCGTGGGGGCGCAATGAAGGTCTTGCCCTTGTGGAGATTGAGGTTCGACCAGTCGCGGAAGTAGGGACGGGCCATCTGAGATTTCCTGAGACGCAAGGGGAAAGCAAAGACACACACACACATCAGTCCAGCACACGGCGTTGTTGGCAGAGAGAGTGTAAGACGGGGGGGGGGGGGAACTCACAGCTCCTCGCGCCTCTTGAGGTGCTTCTCCCAATTGACAAAGTCATCCCGCCGCTGCTTAATGGACCGCGTATCCAGACCGGTGTTCTCGCCCGGGTTGGGTGGGTGGATCATGCCTATCGGGCGGGGCAGGACGGTCGGGGTGAAGTTCTCGACACGCCTCCCGTAGGACCGCGGCGCGTGGGCCAGCGGACCGGGACCCGGCCCAAGAGTTGCTGCTGGTGGTCTCTCTGCAGAAGCTGCGGCTTCAGCTCTCGTCGTATCTCCTGAGGGGCCGGTCTGGGACACCTCGACCGGTCTAGGGCCGCCTGACGGGGCCGTGAATCTGTCCCTGGGCTTGGGAGGGTCGGCCAGACGAGGATACGTCGTGCTGAAGCTCCTCCACTGACAGAGGAGACATGCTGTTGCTGCTGGCTGCTGTCGGCTTGACGGTCTACAGAGGGACCTTAGTATTGTTTTGCCGAGCATTGCTGTACCTGTCGACTCCATTGTCCTGGGAGTGGAATGGCACAAAGCCAAGGTTGGTGGTTACTGGAACACTCAAGATCCAGTGACTATTCTGGTCCTTCGTTGGGTCTGTCTGTGTCTTTGGGGGTGGGAAATATTTTGGCGCTGGGCTCCACGGAACTGCAAGGGTCTTAGAGCCGCCACTACGGGAATGCCAAGTGCTGCCACCACCTTAACCCCCTAACCCCCCAATAGCCCCCAATGGGCCCCTGTTGCACCACCCAATCCACCCGTCCCAGACTCCCCAACCCCAACCCCAACTTCTCCGATCTTCCGCTTCCAGGCTTTGTGGGGAAGCACTGGCCTGCCTGGCCAGGCCTGGCAGATGCCAACACTCGGCTATCGACGGGTGTTTTTGGTGGAAGCACCTGAACGTCATGTCCTGCCCAAAGAGCCGTCGACAACCACGTTCGCCCGTAATCGTTGGATTCACAATGCCGCGGGAGTGCGGCTTTGCGGAGAACAGGAGCACAGCGGTAAACCCTCTGCTCTGTGCGCGCCGTCTGCCTCCGTCCTTCTCCTTCATGATGTAGTGTCGCAGTGGCTGTTCTCTCTCTGTCTCTCTGTCTCTCTGTCTCTCTCTCTCTCTCTCTCCCCCTCTTCTTCTGCTCTGCGTTCCCCTACCTTCATATATATATATAATATATAACATGTTCGTGCGACGGACGCCTCGTGCGGTACGGTTACAATGGCAGCTGGCTTTGCGTATAAGTCGACTCTCCCCGGCAGCATACGGGACAATAGCCACCGCCCCAACCTCCAAGACGCTCCCGTTAGAGCCCAAGAGCAGATGTGCTCCCTTTCAGCTGGTGAGAAGCTTCCACTCGAGCCCGAGGCTGGAGGCAGTGAAGCCCGTCTTGCTGGCAGATATAGGCGAAGGTAATGGATCCATCAGGTTTCTCTTCCTTCCTTATTCATCTCCTCACTAGGAGCGCAAGCTAATCTTTTCTTCTTCTTCTTCTTTCTTTTTGGGTACAGGTATCGTCGAGTGCGAGATCATCCAGTGGTTTGTCGAGCCCGGCGCCCGCGTCGAGGAGTTCTCGAAGCTCTGTGAGGTCCAGAGCGACAAGGCCTCGGTCGAGATCACCTCCCGCTTCGAGGGCGTCGTCAAGAAGCTCTACTACGAGGCCGGCGAGATGGCCAGGGTCGGCAAGCCCTTTGTCGACATCGACATCCAGGGCGACGTGAGCCAGGAGGCGCTGGACGAGCTGACGTCGCCCGGGACAGCAGACAATATGGCGGCCGGGGAAGCGTCTGCATCCGACCCGAAACAGACCATCTCGGGATCTCCGCAGGAACCGGTGACAGCTCCGTCGGCGGATGGGGCGTCGGACACGACGGCGGCGGCGACACCACCCCCTCCTCCGCCGCCGCCGAAGCCAAAGGGCAAGCATGCTGCGCTTGCGACGCCGGCTGTGAGGCATCTCTGCAAAGAACTCAAGCTCGAGATCCTGGAGATCGATGGGACGGGTAGGGACGGGCGTGTGCTCAAGGAGGACATATACCGGTTCATCGAGTCGAGAGACGGCAGGGCAGGTGCACAGCAACAACAACAACCTACGCGTCCCGGAGCTGGCCCCGCTGCAGGGATCCCGTCACCACCGCCATCGCCCGGTGCACAGGTCGAAACCAGGCACCCCCTGACAAAGACGCAGGAGGGCATGTTCAGGACCATGACCCGCTCGCTCAGCATCCCGCACTTCCTGTATGCCGACGAGATCGACTTCACCGAGCTGACAGCCCTGCGCAGCCGGCTCAACAAGGTCCTCGCGACGAACCCCTCTTCCTCCGCCGTCCACGTCGTCCCCAACGCGGGGGCCGTGTCGAAGCTCTCCTACCTGCCCTTCATCGTCAAGGCCGTCTCCATAGCCCTGCAGCAATACCCCATCCTCAACGCCCGCGTCGACGCCGCCGACCCGTCCACAAGACCCTCCCTCGTCTACCGGGCGCAGCACAACATAGGCGTGGCCATGGACACCCCGTCGGGCCTGCTCGTGCCTGTCATCAGGGATGTTGCCTCCCACAGCATCCTCACCCTCGCCGCCGAGCTCGCGAGGCTGCAGGGGCTCGCCGTGGCAGGGCGGCTCGGGCCCCAGGACATGTCCGGCGGGACCATCTCCGTCAGCAACATCGGCAGCATCGGCGGGACCTACTGCAGTCCTGTCATCGTGGAAGGGCAGCTGGCCATCCTCGGCGTGGGCCGCATGCGGGACGTGCCTGACGTGGAAGAAGAGGTGGACACCGCCGCCGGCGGGTGGAGGGTGAAAGGCGTGCGCAAGGTGTGTAACTTTAGCTGGTCGGCGGATCACAGGGTCGTGGACGGGGCGACCATGGCGAGGACGGCGGGCGTGGTGAGGGCGTTGGTGGAGGAGCCGGATGTTATGGTTATGCATTTGAGATGAAAATAGAAGGCCCCGGGGGGGGGGGACTATGGTTAGAATTTAAAAAAAAAAATATTGACACCAATTTATAATTGACCACAGAAGTATTCTCTCTCCATGGGCGCTTAGACAAGCCATATATGTTTATGTAATTGACGGCTGCATTCATCTACCTAGAGGCAATATCATCTCTACTACGGATGGCAATAAAGCATGCATGCCTTATCTCACAAGTAGGGCTGGCCATGGACTTTCATCAGTTCATGGCCATCTATCGGCCTCGTCCTTGTGCACATGGTGGGGCTTCCGCGGGCGGCGAAGGTTTCTCGGACATCCCACAGGGAGGGCCGGGAAAGAGCCCAGCCAGCTGTCCTCCCTCCCCTCCCTCCCCCCTAGATCGACGGTGTATGAAGCTCACCCCCTCTTTTTCTTTCTTTCTCCTTTCTCTTTTTCTTTCTTTCTCGCCCCTCGTGGCGTGAACATCCCGTCAGTACTCTCCTGCATACATGCGTATAAGCCCAGACCAGCTTCCTTTTCCCTTTTTGTAATCTCCCTCTCCCTCGCATGTCCTCACAGTGCAAGGAATCTGTCCACATCCCGGGGGAACCGGACCGTAGGGTAGGCAGTGAGGAGATGCGGGACTTTCCGACGGTCCAGGGCTCGGGTCTGATCTGTTGTGGCCTGAGCCGTCTTGCTCCAGTCATCTTGCGTGTGACCACCCTCCCCGGGGGAGGGACTGAAGGACAGACAAACACACCACCAGAGTAGCAGCGCCATGGCGCAGCAGGTAACATCCTTCCATCACCTTCATCACCTTTTTCTTCTCCCCCCCCCCCCTCTTTTCTTTCTCGGAAAGATCTCGATTCCTGTACGTTACCTGACTGCAGGTGATGTAATCTCAAGTGGGACAAAGGAGGGGCGAGAAGAACAGAAAGCAACGTTAATAGAAGACGCTCGCTTACCAGGAGAAGGAGGGGAGGGGGCAGGGGGAGAGAGGGGAAGCGTTGCAGCGGAACGAGACGGGCACGGGAAATATTTCCCGGCCGAAAGGGTAGTAGTTTGAAGGTAAGGTAAAAAGTAGGGCTGCCAATGGGAGAATTACTGTGGGTTTTTTTTTTAGAAATTTTTTTTTTGGACTTGTCTCGTCTTCTTTCTTCCCCTCTCCCCCCTCAAAGATGGCTTGGGACTTGATGTAACTTGACCACATTCTCATCATCAAGTATGCCAAGGGGGGAGGGGGTCCCGTCAGCAAGGTATACGTGGTCGAATCGGACTCTCTGGGGCCAATATCAATAGTCTGGAAGGAGGCGGTCCGAATAGCTGTAGCTTTTGCCCTGCATGCAATGCGTCATTTCTCATCTCATCGTCCTCTCGGGATCTGCTCTGGAGGAAGAGAGGGAGAAAGAGGCGAGACACACAGAAAGAAGAAGAAAGAAAAACAAAGAAAAAAAGGAAAAGAGAGGGAAGAAGTAACAGATGGCTAGTGCCATGCCACTCAGGTGACCCGCTCGACAATGTCGCTCATCGAGCTAGTCATGCGAGTTGCGCTGACCGGTCAAGAAAGCTCTCTTTCTTGGTGTGTCTGTGAAGGAAGGCGCGCACGCGAGACGAAGGAAAGAAGGGGGGGGAGGGGGGCAGGAGGCAACGACAGCAGAGCCCAGGGGGGGGGGGAAGGGGCCTAACAGCCTGTTTGGACCTTATTTGCTTTGATTGGGCAGGAGGAGGGATTCCTGCTGCTGCTGCTGTGGTGGTGGCACATTGAATTTTGTTACCTGCATGCAAGATTCTGTGCCGAGTTTTTTTTTTTCTCTTTTCTTTTGCATGGGCTTCTTCCCCCCTCCTTTCTTCCTCTTTCCCTTTGCTTGAGCAAGAACAGCCAAAACACCAGTCGATATGCAATGATACAAGGTTCGTCCGCAGATCACCGCCCTTCCAAGTGGTTGATGGTTGCATCGCGGTCCCGATGGGGCAAATATCCACCAAGTTTAAATAAAGTGAGTGAGGGTGAGGGTGAGACACGAGCACTTTATTCTAGGCCTGGCGGCCCGCAACAACAACACGACTACTGTATTTACCAGCATTGGCTTGCCTTTCCGGTCATACTACAACGGCTTACACTATTACGCTGGCACGTGGCTGGGTGTGAGCATCTCGTACTCGGCCGGGGGAGAAAAAAATCCGAACAAGGGCGCAGGAGGGGTGCCACGTAAACAAGCAATTGCCTAAATAATCCTGTTGTATTGGGGCTGATGGGGGTTTTTTTCCTTCTAGATGAGCAGGCGAAGAATAGGCTCGTGATCCCCTTTGCTTCTTCGAGTCTTAGCGCTGCTGCTCCTCCCCTGCCCGAAGCCTTACTTTTTTTTCTTTTTTTTTTCTTTCCCCCGTCGGACGGCTATGCATCTAGAGCCTTCCTATAGGCCGAGGGAATCCATGTCCATGCAGCTTCTGTTATTGCTTCTTTTGTTCTCCCCACCACCAAAGTGATACGTTGCGCCCATGGTCGCACGCACTTAATCTTTGGTGAATGCCTTTGATCTCTCGCGAGGTGTCAGGGCTTTGCAGCCACACCAGTGTAGTTCCTTGAATGCTCTCTCTCTTGTTTCTTTAGTTTCTGAAAGGGAATGGAAAATGAAAATAAAAAATAATGAGACAGATTCATGTTCCCCTGTCCAAGTTCGCCGGTCCATACGTTACGCCGTGTTTATGTGTTTGTGTGTGTGCATGTGTAGACCAAAATCAAATGCAGACATAATCCCTGAGCCATCTTATAGGCTGCTCATGACCCCAATGGACAATAAGGGGGGGGGGAGAAAAACAAGAAGAACGAGGGAAAGGGAGGGAGAGGGGGAGAGGGGAAAAAAAAAAGAGGCATGATGACTGGAGTTGGGCCTCAACGTCATTGATCCTCTGCCAGCTTCGTGACGACCTGGTTGAGCGCATCCATGCACACCTCGTCTCCAGACCTGCTGACATCGATAGTGATACAGTCAACCTCATCCCGCATGGGTGGCTGCAAGATGGCAATCTGGCTGTGCACCATCCCAGCACCCATGTAGTGGCCCTGACGCTTAGCAACCCTCTGCTGCAGTACCTCCTCGGGGGCGTCGAGGTAGATGAAGTGGACCTGGAGCCCTGGCGAGAAGTAGGGCGCCACACGGATGACATCCCTGTACTTCCGCTTGAGGGCGGAGCAGGTCACGACCACGCCATCATGGCCCAGGGCGAGCTGCTTTAGTGCCTCCTCCCGAAGCCGGGTGAGCCAGTCCCACCGGTCCTCATCTGTGAGTGCCTGGCCCAGGCTCATCTTGGTGATGCTCTCTGCAGTGTGGAACTAGACGAGGTGCGTCAGTGAAACGTGTGCCCACACGATATCATGACAGGACACTTTTTTCTTCTTTTTTTTTTTCTCGAGGCATACCTCATCTCCCTCTACGTAGGGTATGCCCAGGGCCTTGGCCAGGTGGGTTGCAACCGTGGTCTTTCCACAACCAGCCGGCCCAGTGACAAGCCAGATATGATGGTGTGCAGGATGGACATCAAGGCCAAAGGCCGTGGTGTTGTTGTTCATGTTCTTATCCGCAGGCATGGATACCTTCAGAGGAGTATTGGGGGCCATAACCTGTCGAGTTGCCGTGATATTGGTTGGTGACGTTGGAGACTGTCCGTTGATGGACACGGGAGTATCGTAGGAGAGCATGGTGGCTAGTATTCTCTTTTCTCTCTCTCTCTCTCTCTCTCTTTTCCCCTTCTTCTCTTTTTTTTTTTTTTGTTGTTTTTGTTTGGTTGTATCCGGGAGAGAAGCAGGTATGTCTCGAGTAGGGTCGTCAGACGATGTGTGTGTGTGTGTGTGTGGGTTGTGGGATCACAGGAACAAGTATTGACTCAGAAGTGACGTTATTGTAGCATTCTCCGGTGGTGAGTCCTTTTTGTGCCCGTTCGTGTAAGGGGTAATGTAAAACAAGGCAACAATGGCACAGAATAGGGCCCACGCAAACGCGGTATATGTGGTATAATGTCGTAACAAGGCAAGGGAGAACTTGATTGGGTTTTGGGGTCTGGAGGGTGGTTGACGACCAAAGAGAGGGAGTATGGGACGGCTGGTAGGGGTGAAAATCAGATCTGGAGAAGATCAGACTGAAAATGGGCATCACGAGGTGGCTAAATGGGCTGCCCGGGGGTTATTATAATCCACGACATCAGGTCCAAGAGAGACGAGCCCGTCCCTGTTCGACCGCTTTGGTCACTGCCGTCAGCGGGCCCCATTACTCTTATGATGTGTAAGACCCCGGCTCGTTCCTGGGTAGATGAGTTCGGGGTGCACCAGCAGGGGTCGGGGAATGGTAGAGGTTCCCGCAGGTACCACTGACCGGTCAAGGGAAGCGCTGGCGAATCCGGTAGTGCAAGTCAAGTTTGAGTGGAAGATCGTCCAGGCACCTTGTAACGTTGTCAGGATCCGTCCGTACCAGCATTTTTTATTTTTATTTTTATTTGGGTGAAGGTTCTGGAAACAAGTCGGCTGGCCAGTCAGGCGACACAGAGCATTGTGATTTCCTCCACATACACAAAAAAAAAAAAAAAAAAAAGGCAGAGGGCTGGAGGCGGAGAGAGTCAAGGCGGGCGGGGTGTCTGTGGATCTCCTCTTCGACCCCCCCGGCGGGGGGGGCGGGCGGGCCCTCCGGCGGGG
>JACWRQ010000083.1:0-13120 GCA_014849955.1 Cryphonectria carpinicola | reverse complement strand
CTTTTATATAGATGTTTATACAGAGCACGGTAGTGGAAAAAAGAAGGATGACAAGACACACACACTAGGATAAGCCCAAAACACAAAAAAAAAAAAAAAAAAAAAAAAAAAAAGCCAGAGGCCTGGAGATGGAGAGAGTCAAGCCGATCAGGATGTTTGTTTACCCACTGTTGCAACCTCTTGGTCAGCTGGCTGGGCTGGCTCTCCGACTGTATTCGCTCTCAGCCCTGGGTCCAGGGTTGCCCCCCGAGTTCAGGTACAGTACATGTCCCGACGAGGAGCCGCTAGGGCTGCCCTGACGCAATTTTCGATCTGGAGAAGCGTGGGATGAGAAGTGTAGTGTGGGCCCTTGTTTCCTTCCAAGGTCCCAAGGCGTGACCCCCAAGCAGCATTGCCGTGCCGAGTCTCGTCTTGCCCAAGGTGACATCAATCCTGGCAAGCATCGGAAAAATGCTGTAGCATCGTACGGGTCGCACAAGACTGCCGCAAACGATTCTGCTGCTCGAGACGTTCTCAAAATACCATAGTATATGCACACAACGGATTTTGTGTCAAACCTCTCTCCCCCAAGACGACGAAATTTTTCGATGCTGGGATCAGGGCGACTGCGGGAATTTGCTGGTGGGCCTTCAGTCGCGTGGGGGTTAGCCGGTTCGGCCGCCACACTTGGGTTCCAAAGCTTCTATAGTCCTTCTTAGGCTGAGATTTAGGGGCGGCGCAGCCTCCCAGCGCGGGCCAACAGCAGATCCAAATTCTCGGTGACTGCGAGACGAGGAATTTGGAGGGAGGAGGAGCCTGCGAGGCTCACGACCCAGCAGAGCTCCTTTGTTCTTCTGAGAGCTCTCCAGGGTGGGTCGCGTGACAAGTAACCCGCCAACGCCCAACGACTGAGGAGACATAGACTCCTCGTCAACGCTTCGTCGGCAGCAAAAGACGTTCTCCCTTCCCCCCTGGACAGGCATGGAGGATACAGCAGGTTGACTGGCTGCCGGATTGCAATGTCAAGCGGGACGGCAGCCTTCGGCTCGGTGTGGTCTCCGGCAGGCGGGGCCGCGCCCTGTGTCAAGGTCACCAGGTCAGCAGGGCTGCCTGTGCAATGCCAGAGACCAAGGTTTCCACTCCTCACCCCTCAGGCCCTGCAGATCAACACGAGACATCGATCCTGATGCTTGTGATGGTGCTGCTGTCTATCGCTCGGTCGGACGGGCTGCGCGGGAGGGGGTTGCAAAGACAGGTCTTTGTCCATGGCATCTGACCAGATTTGATGCCGCAGTGGTCTGGGGTTCACGGGGTGAAATGTGCCTGATCCCATACAAGGTGTGCCCCGACTCCGGCGAATACGGAGGAGGCTTATTCGTGTTCACCTCCCCCCCCCCCCCCACCCCCACATGAAAGGTGCCAAGATGAGACAGTCTACAGGCGGGCAAGGTAGCAGCAAGGGTCGGTCAATCATGGTGGTGACCTCGGACCCAACGTTGCTAGCGAAGCGGGACCTGAGCCCTGGGTGCTGACTCCGAATATGGTGAAATTCGGCGAAGGTGAGAGGAGAGGCTGGTGTGATCCGAATTTTTCAAACCCGAGCCCTGACAGGTTTGAGAAAAGCTTGACTGTCAAAAACTTCCCACATTCCCATATATCTGCAGCATCCTCCCTTGATCTCCTCGGCCTTCTTGGTGAACCAGAACTAGGGCGCCGTCGCACAGAAAGAACGGACGTCCCAGCAATGGGCAAGGGCTCGTGCAACCCAAGCGTGCCTGTGTAAACAACGACAGGAAACAAAGGCCACACGGGCACAAGAGCAGGGTGAAAAACCTGCCTTAGACCTGTCCAGAGGGTTCAAAATAGAGGAAAGGAGGGAAGATGTCTTATTGTTGCTATCTGTCCGAAAAGAATCAAAGGGGGTGGTATCCTTATAGCTGCATGAGGACCCAAAACCCACTTCACTCTCTGTCCCGAGGAGGACCACCGCACTGGCCACCACAACATTGGCTAGGCATCAGCCCATAGACCTCCATACTGCTCTTGCATACCCCTCCAGCTCTTGGACACTGAGAACAAAATCACTCTCTCCAGGGCCTGGATTTCGTAAGAAAAGAAGTCTAAAGGGCAACACCAGCGCGCTACTAACGATGCTGAATGTTGGTGGGACTGTCGGATTCTTGGTGATGGTGATAATCTGCCGCAGCACTGGTACTAGTATTCCTGTGGATCGGGTATTTGTTGCTCCAGGTTGTTGGACTGGTATATCCTCTTCCCATCTCTCAATACTGATTTCCGATCGTCTTCGGTCCCATTTGATCAGAAGCACAATTTTCACATCATGGTCCGATGCAGCGAACCACCATCTCATATCTTGGCGTAAGTATTGCTGGGATTCGGAATATCCGGCCTCGATAACGAGTGTTGGCCAGGCATTTAGTCCATCGCGCTCTGGAGATGGGCCTCCTGAAGAATCGCCCTCTCCGCTTCCATCACCAGCCCCAGAATTTGGTTTTGTGTAACATGTAGTGGCCGCCATAGTACTCCATCTGTCCTCCAGGCCTCTGCCGAAAATCTGAAAAGAGATTTTCTGGTATATATGGCTATGCATAGCCTCGTGTAGTCTGGATGGGATCGTGATAAAGAGTATCCGCGATTTAGCATCATATCGGCGCAAGCGGACCTTAGGTCGTCGAGTTTCGCAATTAATGAGATCGAAATCCATAGGATCAACATCTAATCAGATAGTTAGTATAAGATTAGATCAGATCAGGAAAAAATAAAGAAGAAAGAAGAAAAAACGTACTTGTGTGATTATAATCAACTCTTTGGGACCAATACAGGCCATCTCGTGGTTGAATCGCTCGACAGTCGTGAATTGTATCTTCGGTATATCATCATCATCGTCTGCTAGCACAGAAGTCGGGGGGGTAGATATGGACATGGATCTGGACAGAGGCGATGCAGCCCTCGTGGATATGGAAGAGTTGAGACTTTAGAAATTGAAATTGTGTTATGCCCAAGGTGTTTGTTGGTGGCAGAAGGAAGAAAGGAAAGGGATCTTTGTTTGTCCAGGTTTGATTGTCGATTCGCGCCTATTCATTGAGGTGTGTGCTAAGTAGCCAAAACCGGCAGCCACTATACGCAGTTTTGGCCTGCTGTAATGCGCTAGTTCGGACTTCGGAGGATTTAGCTCCGAAAGCCGTTCCTTTTGTGTTTTTCATCAGTCCTGAGGATAGTTGCCCATGGGCTCAGTCAACTTTTACGAGCTTTTGCTACCCATTAACATCACTCACCCCTTAGGCTCCTTTCCATCGCTATATTTACCCTCATTTTGGTGTGGGACTCAAACCACTGTTTGACTGCCGCGGGAGCTACCAAAATGAGTTCCGAAAGCTACCCTTGAAAGCCCCCATGGCGCAGCGATTTTAAGCCTTAATAGCGATCGATCGTCCACCATTCCAGGCAGAGCCCCATTGTCAGTTCGCCCAGCCGGCCACTGTATATATCAGAACATCTGCTCTGCACAGCATGCAATCCGTGACAAATGTTGGTCTCTGTGCTCTGCACTCGATTTGTGCAAGGCCTAACACGCCGCCCCCCCCCCCCCCCTCTCCCCCTCTCGTGACAGAAAGTCTGCCTGCTCGATGACTAGATTACGTATCAGGTTGCAGAGAGACATCGTGTGGTGCGGTGCAAGGAGGGTTGGAGAGGGCTTGTCTTTTTGGTTGGGGGCCCCGCCGCAGGGGAAGTACCCGATTGATCAGCCCTATAGCGCCTTGCCCGCTGCGAGTGCCGTAGTACTTTGAGCTGAGCTAATCCCTGCCGCGGTTTGCGAGCTCTCATCGGCGACGTCAACCCCAGTTGCACCACTGAGTGCCATGACACCTTTGTGTGATGACCTCTTCCGACCCGAACCTCCCCCGCAGAACGAACCCCCCCTCGCAGGCGATATGGTCTCGCACCTGGCCAATGCGGCTCTGCGAGCTTCATTGACTTCACGAGTCCATATCCTCTCTGCCTCATCGTCCTCATCACCACGTTGCTGCAGACGACACCTCGGTCAACTCGACCTTCTCCTGCGCTCGGCATGGACCCGCCAGCAGTGCAGTTCCTATTCTGGCTGCGCTGTCTCCCAATCGACCCGTCGTCATAGGCCATGGTCGAAGGATCTCGGCCGGGGCCGGTCAAGATGCAGGCCAGGCACACGGGGCTATGCTGCCGCATCGCCGGTGCCACAGCTGCCCAAGGATATTGCCGTCCTCGGCGGTGGCCTGACTGGCCTCACCACCGCCTACTACCTGACGCGCTTCCACCCCGACGCCAAGATCACCATTTACGAGGCGTCCGATAGGCTGGGAGGCTGGATAGACACAGAGAACGTTCAGGTCACGACTGAAGACGGCGACGAGGCTGCTGTCACCTTCGAGCGCGGCGCTCGTGCCGTCTCGCCCCAGCATGGCTTGGGCAGATGGGAGGACTTCGTGCTGTTCGATTTGGTACGGTGGCTTATGTTGTCTGCGTCGGCAGGAAGACCCCAGATGCACAGCTGACCCGCCATGTTTCTCATAGATCGAACAATTAGGTCTTTACGACCTTCCCGACGACCATCCTTACGCCCCTTCCAAGACCACGAGGCGTGGTTCGATTCTCAGCCAGCGCTACATGTATTATCCAGATCACCTGGTACAGCTCCCAGGAGCTCCAGAGGCGAAAACTTTCCTCTCGGGATTATCTTGGTTCCTCGGGACCGTAAAGCAGGTCCTGACGGAGCCCCTCTTCGAAGGCGCCTTATCCTCAGCCAGGAGCCTCTACCGTCAGGATGCGGAGGCGAAATGGAAATGGCAACAAGACATGCCGAAAGGCTTACCCCCACGGATTGCAATCGCCGACCACCAGGATATGTCCACCGGAGCGTTCCTTCAGAAAGCCTTTGGCCGCCCAGATCTCGTCAACAACATGTTGTCAGCATTGTACCATGGCATCTGGGGAGGGGATGTATGGAAGCTGAGTGCCGCCGAGACGACCATGCAGAACTTATTTCTTCAGCTCCAACATTCCGGCTTAGGTATGAGCGTTGTCAAGGATCATGACTACGACTCCGGAAGAGACCTCCTCGCAAGAAACTCCAAGATCCCTGAGGTCTGGCGCGCCTTTGGTCCTTCGGCTGGTTTCCTCGGCTTTCACGGCGGTTTCAGCGTCTTGACTGACGCGATAGCCGACGTCCTGCGAGACAACGACAATGTCACCATCAAGACAGCCACTCCTGTCACAAAAATCCAATACAAGAAGGATGAGGGGAAGGCAGTGGTAGGCTCCTCACCAACCGAGGAGCACAAGTACGACAAGGTCATCTCAAGTCTGTATAGCGGCACTCTCGCCAGCCTGTCAGGAGATACTCTCCCTTCGCTGAAGAAGAGCACTGCCGTCACCATACAAGTCGTCAATCTCTGGTTCCCCAGGTCGCTTCTCAATCACCCTCACCGAGGGTTTGGCTATCTCATCCCGCAGTCCGTCCCTGCACAGGACAACCCGCACGCTGCGCTTGGCGTCATCTTTGACTCGGACCGTGAATCAGCAGCTGGTACCCCCGAGTATGCCTCCGTGGGCGGCACTAAGCTGACTGTCATGCTGGGCGGTCATTACTGGGACTTTCTACAGCCAGAGTCCTGGCCCGACGCACAAGAGGCCGCTGCGATGGCCATCCACACCGTCAGCCATCAACTTGGCATCTCACCCGCTGAGCCTGTCTATACAAGCACCAAGGTCTGCCGCGAATGCATCCCCCAGCACCTCGTGGGCCACCGGGCCCGCATGGCTCAGGCACACACCGAGCTGTACGAGTCCTTCCGTGGCACCTTAGCTGTGGTAGGCAGCTCGTACACGTCACCGGGCGTGCTGCCCAACCTCAAGGCGGCGCGGGACATGGCGCTCAAGGTCGCGGGTCAGGGGTACAAGACCGGAGAGAGAGGTATGGAATCCTACATGACACACGTTGGTGAGACGGGGCTCGGTCGGTTTTACGGCAAGAATGAGACGTTCCGGCTCCTGCCCCGCCAGATGCTCCCGTTCAGGGACGGGAGTTCCAAGAGGTTGTTCAACATGAAGATATAGGACAGCAGCAATGATGGCCAGCTTGCGCCTACTGGCACCGCCACTGGAGTCCACACATCCGCTCCCAAGTCACTGCATGTGAGGTCCCACTCTACCCTGAGACCACCGCATGACGAAAGGAGACGTGGGCAGTCTGCTTTGCTGCCAAAAATGCCTTGCTGTTGCATGGCTCCTGGGAATCATCTCTGACGTCCGTCTATATATCAGAATGGGGGTCCCTTAGGCAGTCTACAGACAGCGTCCAGTGGGCACTGTATATGCAAGGGATTATAGTGGGTTGCTGAAGTTTTTCTACACCTATCTGCTCTTCGTCCCTGCAGATAATGTCGCAACCTTACCTTACCACTTCAGAGTATCTGTCAAAAGTGAGCTCCCTACACGACATCGTTATGTTGTTGTAGACAGGCGGGGCAGGGAGTGATATCCACTCCGATGTGCCCTCAGCATCACAAACTCTTCTACCGTACACTTTTTTTTCTTCTTTTTCTTTTTCTTCTCTGGCTCCTCGATTTTTAGTGGATTATGCTATCCTGTTCATTGATGGTCAATGAATGGGTCGACGCTAACGCGATTCCAACACCATTCTCAGGTGATGTCAACGTGATTCATTTTCTCCCCCGAGGGGCCAGCAATGTCAAAGAAGAATGCGCAACGGACAGTGGCTCTTCCAACCCACATATTCTGGTCCTATTGCAATGTGCTTAGGGGGGGCATCAGGCTGGTGGTGTTTTTGGGAGGGTCGTCAACTTTCCTGATTAGGAAACTGTGGGAGGCTTGTGCCCAATCACACAGGCTGGCTTGGGGGAGGGGGGAGGGGGCTTCTCCAGGAGGAGCACGGCCACGTGAGGCTGAAATGTGTTTTCTCCTTTTTAAGAATAGTGAAAGTCACGTTGACTAGACACTTGTTATTCTTTCTTTCTAGAAAGCAAATTTTGGGAGGAAAGGCAGGAGGAGGGAGTAGGTGGACGAGGGAAAAAGAAGGGAAGACAAAAAGAAAAAATATACAGGTTTGGAGTCCCGTGGTATTTACTTTACTACGTCTATTACAGTCGCAGGTGACGCTTTTGTTCGGCCTCTCCTCCTATTTTTTTTTTCTTTCTCTTTCTTCTTCCCTTTCTCTCCTTCCTCTCCCCTTTCCTTCTCCAGATATCTACATAGTAGAAAGAACCAAGAACTGACGGGCCAAGAGGGAGGGCAGCGTCATGGGATATATGACAAAAGATCTGTACCAAACCCCTTGCGCCTGCGTAGCCTGCAGGCTGGGGACAGCGATTCCAGAAAAGCCTGTGAAGGGAGGCACAAAAAAAAACCCCCCCCCAAAAAAAAGAAAAAACCCCCAGGGTGGAACGATAAGTGGAAAGATATGTAGGTGGGTATATGATGAGAAGTGATAAAATAAAAAAAATAAAAATACTCTTCCCCCTTTAGTGCGCTTCCTTTCCCGGGACTCCTTGCTCAAAGGGGGAACCGAGCTTGACCTCGACCACAGGTTCGCTGTGGTTCGCCTCCAGCAGAGGAGGTCGCAGAGATCTGCTTCCCTCGCGCGTGCCGGGCTGGGATGTCTCTGCAGGTGGAGGGGTGTGTGAGTCCTCTATTTTTCCCGGTCTGGTGTTGGTACTGCTGGTGCCGTTGCTGCTGTCGTGGTTGTGGAACTGGTGCTTTTCCTCGGGGTCTCCCGCTGCCGCTGCTTGTGGTGTTGTGGAAGACTGGCGGACGGATACATCACCGGATCCAGCTCCGGGTTCTGTTGCTGCTGAGGGAGTCCTATCGTGGTGGGTCCTTGTACTGTCCCCAGAGAAGGATCCATGATCTACTTGTTGTTGTTGTTGTTGTTGTTTGAGATGGGTGGTGTAGTGTATATCGGGCTCCCGAAAGGAGCCTCCAGGCTGTTTATCCGAGCCGGACATGGGTGAAGAGGCCAGTAGGCCCAAGTCCATTCCGACACTGGCAGAGGTACTGCTGGTGGTGGTCGTGTTGGTCCCTCCGGAGCTACCACCAGTCGTGGCAGCAGTCCCTCCTCCGGGTGCGGACACGGCCGACCGGGGCGTCGTAGAAGGGACGATGACGTTCAAGACACAGTCATCCAGATGCTCGTAGAACTCCTGCGCAGTCGCAAACTGGCTTTGGCAGATGGAGCACCTCGCGCTTGCTACGCCGTGGGAGGCGACACCACCGCCTTCTCGCCCTGACGAAGACCCAGAGCTGCCCATGCCGGTCTGCTTGCGACTATTCGGCGGCGTCTGCTCGACGTTGTGCACTGCGGTGAGGTGCCGCTTGAACACGTCGGCACGATTAAAGGCTTTCTCAAAGGGCGTCCCTGATCCAGGGCAAAAGGGGCAGATCACTGGGGCATAGAAAATGTTAGAGAAAGGGGTGGGAAAAAATCATATCGCCAAGTTCTACAACGTAAAGATTGCGGCAGCTTTCTTGCAAGAGATGAGAGAGAGAGAGAAAACACTCACTAGTTCCCTTGTAATGGGTCAGAGCATGACGGTTTTTGTCATATTTCCTCGCGAACCCTTTGGTGTGGTATTCGCACGACTCGATCGGGCATTTCTCAGGCCTCTCCTCCATGTGCGTGAGCATGTGTGCGGCGAGGTCTTTGAAGACGCGGCCACACTGCGGGTGTGGACATCTATTTCGATTGGACGCAGCAGGCGACTCATCTGACCTGGTACTGCTCGCCACACTGGCGTAGGTCGACGCCAAGTGAGGAACAGGGCTGGTCTGAAAGGTGATTTGGGTTGGTGTCGAGAGGGGATGGATCTCGAGAGGAGGCGCACTGTGGATACTGTGGACGGAGGGAGATACTTGTGTAGCCAGCGGATGCGGATGGAAACCACGAGAGAGCGGTGGCGGCGCTGGCGCAAGTCTTGGTACGTCGAGAAGTGGTGGTGGTGGCGGCGGCGGCGGTGGTGGTGAACGCCGGATGCTCTGTGGAGAGATAAGATCGGATGGCGGTCTGAAGTCTGCTTCGTCCTCGCCGCTGTCTGAATCCTGATCTTGTAGGTCCACAGACTGCCTGACTTCCCTCATCCAGTCCTTCAGAATTGTCATGGGTGGCCAGTCACCGCTCGCCTTGCCACCCCGGTGAGGATTGAAATGAGCCCTCCGCAGGTGCGCAGCCGCGTTGTAATAGGCGCCATATCTCTTTTGGGTGATACAGGCCTTGCATTTCGAGAGCGGGACAACCGGGTGAGGTGAGGTGGGGCTATGGCTCTGCGGCTCGCAGCATACCCATCTCTTTACAAGAGTTGCGTGTTTGGCATCATGATGTCGTCTGAGTTCGTGCTCGCCCCTGAAGCCTTCAGGATATTCGTTGCACTTTGCGCAGTGTACGCGGCGCATAGGCGGCCGTTGGTAAGCCAGTCGAATCCTCGGTGCCGGGATGGGAGACGTCGGGCCCCGTCCCATCCCTCGGAAGAACGGGGTCTCAGCAACGGTATGCCTACGGCCTGGGCTCATGTCTTGTGGAGATAGCACCAGCCGGTCTGTTGCTGCAAGCCTGGAGGCAAACGGGTCTCCCTCAGACAGCCCAGCCAGAGCCCACGCATCGCTGATAGGCCTCCTATCGGTGAGGGGCTTTCTGCTCTCCTCTGCTGGCCTGGAAGAGGAGGAGGATGCCGCCACCAAGCTGAGCCGCACGTTAGCAGTCCTCTGCCGGATGAAACCATTGGCAAAAGGCCCAGTCATGTTTCCCCGCCCGAGGAGCATAAGATAGTCTCGCGCAGAGGTGATCCCTTGCTCTGCCCAAGAATCCCTCCTGGTGATGACCGCCAAGGAACGAAAGAGATCTCTTTCGTCTTCTTGTAACTCGAGGCGAGGATCATCCAGGATCATGGGCGAAGAGGCGGCGAGCGCATCAACCAAGGCGCTGTAAACACTCGACATGGTCGTCACGACTGAGTTCACCTGAGAGGTGCTTGGTGGGCTTGCTCCTGGGCTGGAGAGTGCGAGGTCGACCAGGACTGTCTTGACAACGCTGAAGATGCAGAGCGCAATGAAGACGGCAAGCCAGCTTCGCGGGCTCAGCTGATCATCCCTCAGTGTGGCACTCTCGAAGGACCCCAAGAATTCCGTCATGCAGCTGTACAGTAGTCGATAGCGTCCGTAGCTCATTGACTCGTCTGGGGGAGGCTGTGGCTGGGATGCGCTTCTCTGCGCGTGTATCGACGGCTCGGGCTGTTGCAGGTCGTAGAATAGAACTTCTCTCAGCAGAACCTTGACATGATACAGGACAGGATACGTTGCTGCCTCGGCATGCCGATGCGGTGAGATGAATCCACTCAGCCGAAGGAGCTGCCAGAAATCATACGCCGTCCCGCTCATGTTCCAGCTCCCGGCCAATACCGATAGCAGCGGTGGACCCCACTCGACAGGCTCTCGTTGGAACGAGGAAATGGACGAGATATACGGCGGGAAGCTGGGGAGGTCTTCGGTCCACCAGAAACCATCGTCGAA
Source organism: Cryphonectria carpinicola (assembly GCA_014849955.1). Taxonomy (NCBI): domain Eukaryota; kingdom Fungi; phylum Ascomycota; class Sordariomycetes; order Diaporthales; family Cryphonectriaceae; genus Cryphonectria; species Cryphonectria carpinicola. Next base: position 2,566 of record JACWRQ010000083.1, on the reverse strand, counting down.
ATCGAGTTGTCTCTTCACCATCCGCGAGTTTTCTAGGTTCACTCGGTAGTTATGCTCGAGATACTCGTTCATGTTCCTTCGCGGGGCGAGAGGGGAGGCGAGTGGCGTTTGGATTTGCCGCGTCATGTGTGAAGCTATCTCATGTCAGCTGGGGAAAAGGAAGAAGAGGAAGAGAGAGAGAGAAAGAAAAAGAAGGAGAAGAAGAAAAAAAAAGGGAAGGAAAGTCGTGAAAGCCAATGCGTGACCCAGGGCGGACGGACCTGGGAGCAATATTGCCTCGGTGAGAGAAGCAATTGGTCCTCTGTAGCAGCCAAGATGGTTCCAGAAATCATCAGAAGCAGGAGTAGTCGCGTCACAACAGGTAGAACACGGATCGTTTGCGTCACACTGTAGAATATCAGTATGTGCCTTGCTTCAGCGGGATCGGGAAGACATTGCCCACCGTCTGCTTCGATACCCTGCATCGGAGACACGAGCCAGCTTCACGTAGCAATCGAAGTTCGCCGATGGACTCTAGTCTCGACTGTCCCACACGGCTGCGCTTGAGTGGTGGCAAGAGAGGATCGACCTCTGAGTCCACCGAGCCTCTAAGGTTCCTCTTGGGAGGTGAAGGCTCAGCGGCCAGGGAGTAGGACCTGAGGGAATCTCTATGATCGCGAGACAAGCCTTGCGTATGAGGATTGGTTAGCTGCGCACTGCCAGTGGGTCGCGGCAGGTACAACGGAGGTGATCGTTTCGAATAATCAGTGCTGTAATCGCGACGGTGGGTGGGCTGCTCCTGGGTGACCAGCGTCGGCGTGTCACTAATTGACAGGCCAGAGTCTCTCTTCAGCAATATGGCGTGCTCCTTCACATGGCTGTCCCGCTCCTCCTGGCTCGAGAAGCCATATATATAGTGCAGACACTGGTCATCCCAGCACTTGAAGAAGTGCGAGTTCCTGTATCTCGACCGGAGGCTGTCCCTCGACCTCCAAGCTCGGGCGACCGGGTCATGCTGCGATAGGTTCCGGTCCAGCCACGCGTCGTACCCGTCTGGTGCGCCCTCCCGGAAATATAGTTTGAGATTTTCATTGTGCCTTGGGTCGTTGATATCCAGACCTGACGGCACGAAACAAGGTGTGAGCTCATGGCTCCGAATTTCCGCCCCCCCCCCCCCTTTCCCCTCCAAAAAAAAGCCAAAGGGTGTTGATGCTTCGTGAGGGCTGAGACGTACCTTGGTCCAGACAGGCCATCTCAATACATTCACACTGATACTGGAGTGCCCTAGCATCCTCCATCTCTGAGAGGACGTGGATCTTGTCGGATACATCTGTGTAGTGATGGAAATCAGACCAAGCAAGACAGGTAGCCGGATGCATAGTATGAGACGCTCAAGAACAACAAAAACACGAAGGAGCAAAGGGACTCGCCACCGAAACAAACAAGAGAGGCCAAACCACTTACGGTTGTCATCAGCAAAGGCGCGTAGTGTCCTGAGCTTGTGGCGCAACATGCCAAACTCGACCTTGACATTGGGACCATACTTCTGAGGTAGCAAGACGGCAAGCCTGGCCTCGATCTCGGCCTGCTGGTCGAGCAGGGTTCGGATGGTGGAGTCGAGGGTAGCAGGAGCGGAGGCAAGACTAGTACTGTGGCTGTGACCAGTTGCAGGATCATGGTAGGTGGCTGATGAAGCAGTGCGCCTAGACTCGGGGTCAAGGCCCGACGTCGATGCGCCGGCGTAGGCGGGATGAGTTGGATTTGCAAAGGTCGAGCCGGGATTTTCGGCCGCCATGGGGACCCAGAGAGGGTCGGCGCTCCGAGATGGGGCGCTGCGCTTCGAGACCGCCGTTGTGTCCCCCCTCTCCGGAGGAGACGTCTGTCCTGGTGGTAAGGCCGGCAGGGCGACAGGTGTGGGCGAGGCACCAGTGCAGTCGAGGATATAGGGAGGGTGAAACTGCGCCTTGACGACCTGCTCCCACCACATGCCTTGGCTCAAGCAATTTTCAGGCACAGGGACACACAGCTGACGGCCAACGCGCCCGTCTGCCACTTCGCAGCTCCCACTTTCCGTCCCTCGGCGTCGTGGTGGTGGTGGTGGTGGTGGTGGTGGTGGTGGCAGTCGTCGTCGTCGTCGTAGCCACACTTTTAATTTTCCGTCGTCGTATGGCGGTGCGGCAATGTTCAAGACGTTGTCTGGGGGGGATTCATCAACTCTCCATCTCAAGAGGACAACGCGTATAGTCTATCTCCATAGTCCTTCACCGAGAATCTGTATGGCGTCATCCGGAGTAGTCTATCAGGGTTGAGGAGAGAGAGAAAACAAGTCACTGCACGTGCGAGAGCTGCATGCTGTACAGACGAGATCAAGTCCACCCCAGCCCACAGTGGAAGAAGAGAGACCAAAAAAAAAAAAAAGCAGAGGGGGGGGGGGCCGGACAAGAAAGCGGGAGGGGGGGGGGGGGCAGGCCGCGGTGCGCGGGGGGGGGGCGGGCGGACGAGCACAGGAGGGGGGGGGGGGGGGGGGGGGGGAGAAAGAAGGCTAGGAGAGGCCTCACTGCCTCAAGGGCGAGCTGGCGGACAGCGC
>JACWRQ010000082.1:97695-110145 GCA_014849955.1 Cryphonectria carpinicola | reverse complement strand
TTTGGTGGAGGTCGGCGCCCCGGCGATTTTTGTCCTTGGTGGTTTTGCAAATTCCCCTTTTCGGTTCTGCCAAAATTGGGGGGGGGACCCGGCCCTTTTTGGGGGCACCAATAGAGCGGGGGGGGGGGGGGGGGGTTTCAAGTAAGTACCTCTGTACCTCAGTCCGGCCTCAGTTTCTGAGCAGGCCACAGGGTACCTTGGCTCTCTGTACCTTCTCGCGATAAGATAAGAATTTATTTTTTGAAAAGGCAGCCAGTTGACTGGAAAAACTTCTGAAATACAGCTTCCAACCCCTTTTTTTTTTTTTTCTGGATTGAGAGGGCCTTTCGTCTTTTTATCTTACTCTCAATCTGAAGATTGCGAGATATTCAGGCGATCTGAGACCATGGGCCCAAGAGGTCGAGCAGGATTTCGCGGAGGCTCAAGAGGACGAGGGCGAGGCAGAGGAGGCTCTCGTGGTGGCAGTCGAGGTGGCATTCGAGGCGGTAGTCGAGGCGGCCGAGGTGGCAGAGGTGGCATATCGCATGCTCACAGGGGCCCGACATTCGACAGAGCCAGAATAGAGTATAGGTTGGTCTGCGGTTCATCTTATACTTTCCATGACATCTGACTAACTTGAGCTATAGTGACTCAGAAGATGAGCCTGCAGAAGAGGGCTCGGATATGGAGGAGGAAGAGAGCGAGAACGATGACATTGAGGAGCTAGAAGATGCCTCGGATGATGAGGAGGAGAGCAAGGCTGCTGCACGGCCTTACATGACACTCATGCAGAGTCTCACTGAAGAGTCTGGTGCGCCCCAGGCCAAGAGGAGGAAGCTGGACCACAGACAAACACCCAGTGAGAAGCCAGAGAGCAGAACGGCAGAACCAGAGAGGGATCAAGTCGAGGACGTCGACTTCGTTGACGAGGCCGAGGAAGGCCCCGGCGAAGATGATGCGGAAGCTGCCCTCGATGAGGACGAAGACGGCGACGGCGACGTCGAGACGTCGAACACTTCGGATTCTTTCGAGAGGCACTTTGCTGCGATAGATGAGGCCAGTATCGCGAGGAGACTTCATGCGATTGAGGAGGGCAAGTGGGCAATGAAGAAGGCATCCTTGCCATCCTTGAAGGGGGCAAGAATGGTGTTGAGCTCGCCAGATACGAGTGATGAGAGCGACCAGATCACCGTGCCGGATCCCATCCCAAACGCTTCGGAACTGTCTCTCAAGCAGCGCTTGCAAGTATCCATGGCTGGGAAAAGGGCAAAGTTTGATGCCGCCGAACAGTCCCTTGCGCCACTCATATTCGGCTACAGGGACCTGCTCTTCTGCAACCGGAACATGGGCAATGGAAAGGGTATGCGGCGTCTAGCATGTCTACATGCTCTCAACCATGTCTTCAAGTTAGTTTTTCCCTTGCTCTCAGGATGGGAAACGATAGTATTGACAGCATCGCAGGACCCGAGACCGTGTGATCAAGAACAATGGCAAGCTTGCTCAACAGCCTGACGCGGATCTGGAGCTACGAGATCAAGGCTTTACCAGACCGAAAGTCTTGATGATCCTTCCAACACGAGAGGCCTGCTACAAAATGGTCGAGATGATGGCATCCATATGCGAGCCTGAAACGCAGGAGAACCGCAAGAGATTCGACGACTCGTACCACGACAAGGAAGACAGGATACCCGGAGACAAGCCCGCCGATTTCAAGGATCTCTTTGCAGGGAACGACGACGACATGTTCCGGATCGGCGTAAAATTTACTAGAAAAACCATCAAGTTCTTTGCCCAGTTCTACAACTCCGACATCCTCCTAGCCAGCCCGCTGGGTTTGAGGATGGCCATTGGCTCAGAGGACGGCAAGAAGGTCGAGCACGACTTCCTCACCTCTATCGAGGTCGTCCTTGTTGACCAGGCCGATGCTCTGCTGATGCAGAATTGGGAGCACATGGAGTACATCTTTGAACATCTGAACCTGCAGCCCAAGGACGACCATGGTGCTGACTTCGCCCGGGTGCGGAACTGGTACCTGGAAGACCAGGCCAAGTACTTCCGGCAGACCATCCTGTTGACCCAATTCAACACGCCCGAGATCTCGAAGCTCTTCCGGCTCCACTGCCAGAACTGGGCGGGCAAGGTGCGCATAGAGCCGGACCACACCGGCGTCATCCAGGAGATTGGAGTCAAGGCCAAGCAGACCTTCTCTCGCTTCGAAGCGGCGTCGCTCGAGAACGAGCCGGAGGCACGATTTGCGTATTTTACCAAAGCCATCCTGCCGTCGCTGGCCAAGCGCTCCAGGGACAGCACGGGCACGCTGATCCTGATCCCGTCCTACCTGGACTTTGTGCGGGTGCGCAACTATTTTGCCACCAACACGGCGGCGGAGAGCCTCACATTCGGCACCATCTCAGAATATGCGTCGATCCCCGAGGCCTCGAGAGCGCGGTCCCATTTCTTTGCAGGACGGCACAAGGTCTTGCTGTACACCGAAAGAGCACACCACTTCCGAAGATATGTGCTCAAGGGCGTGCAGAGGATCATCATGTACAGCCTGCCCGACAACCCCCTTTTCTACAAGGAGATTGTGGGCGCCAACCTGGCCAAGGCCGAGCAGGACCTGAGGATAGAACCGGGACAAGGGGCTGTCAGGGTCATGTTTTCCAAGTACGATGTGCTCAAGCTGGAGAGAATTGTCGGCACCCAGAGGGTTGGAAAGATGATTCGGGAGAGGGGCGACACGTTTGACTTTGTGTAGAAAAGGTTAACGACCTTTTTTATTTTTATTTTTTAAGTAGAGAAAGAGAGAGCATTTCAGCAGTAGCTCCCACGGGAGCGCTCTCCAACTAACTGTATATGAACCTGGTGACACCCACAGTAGTGCTTCTTTTTTTTTTTTCTTTTTTTTTTCTTCCCCTTCTTCTCTTTGGTATCTGCGCGACCGTATCTTACAGTCCAAATACAATGCCTCCCCCCTTTCCAAGCCGAGACCCGGTCAACGCCTACTACTTGATCATTTGATGATTATATCACAACGCCTCCCCTCTCATTTTGTCCCCCCTCCATGTGCCTCGTGTGTTTTATACCTGAAACTTGTACGGCCGCCCCGTCTGCTCCTCCTCCTGCCTGATGAAGTTGTTCTTCTCCTGCTTTTTTATCTTCTCCACCAGGTCCCTGAACTCCTTCTCGCCGTCCTTCCTAAAGGCCAACATCTTCTTCACGTTCATCATGGTGAGGTCGTTGGACCGCTTCTTGCCCAGCACCTCGTCGCGCGCGACGGTGGCGGCGGTCATGGCGAAGCGCACGTCCGCGGGGCCGTCGACGAATAATAACAGGGCCGAGGGCGCCTGGTCCTGCTGGTGCTTGTTCATGGGCTCGGTGCGCAGGACGCGCGTGTAGCCGCCGGGCCTGTTCTCGTAGCGCTCGCGCAGCTCGCCGAAGAGCTTGGGCAGGAGGAGGTCGGGTGTCTATAAAAAAAAGAAAAAAAAAGTATACATAAGGAGCGTCCCCGTCAGTCCACCTGTTATTCTGGTACTGTTCCCAAAGGGAAAAAAAAAAACGTACGTAGAGAATCGCCTGTGCCTTCCTCCTGGCGGTCTCGTTGTTGTTCTTGGCCAGGGTGATGAGGTTATCTGCCAGCCTCTGGGCCTCCTTGGCCTTGGGCCAGGTGGTCTGGATGGACTCCTGCTTGACCAGCGATGTGACGAGGTTGCGCAGGAGGGCCTGCCTGTGGGCCGAGTCGCGGCCGAGGGTGCGGTACTTCATGTGGCCGCCTGCCATCCTCGCCAACGTTGCGCGGAATGCGCCCTCCATCGTTTTGAGCTTGTCTGCTGTCTTGTCCTGGGGGCCCTCTTCCTTTTTTCCTTTCTGTGTTGGTTCTGGTCTCTCTCTCTCTCTCTCTCTATAGGAGGAGGGTTCACCAGGTTTGGGTGGGGAGTGGGGGGGGGGGATGATGGTTGTTGTGCTGGTTCTCCAGGTTCTCTTTTTTTGCTTGAGTCGATTGATGTTGGCGGCGGCGGGTCATGGAATTTTTAGAGGTGCAAGTTCTGGCGGGAGGGTTTGTTAGGAAGTACTGCCTTGGTATCTCGACAACCATATTGGGAACAATTGTGCCTCCCACAGTCACTCAAATGGTGATTATGATCAATAATATATGCTCTGTATGTGTATAGTTACTGTAAAAACTCAAAATTCACATCTAAACATGTTTATAGGCCAGATCTGCTCCTTTTTGTCGTCCCTCCTGTTACCCCTCGGTACATGAGAATACCTGCACCGAGAGCTACTCTGCATGGGCCCAGGCCGCTACAGCTGGACCCCTGACCTCATTCTCAACCTGCACTCCAAAATCCGCTGCTTGCACTTTCTTGTTCTTCCAACAGCAACACAAGACCTTGTGGTCATTCCCACCCTCGACGCCATCCCCCCCCTCCTCCTCATACAAGTATTTCTCTTTCTTTTTTCTTCTTTTTTTATTACACAAAGGAGATCCTTCTTTTGTTCATTGGCCCACAAAAAAAAAAGCCTTGATAAAAAAGGCCTCGCGTGCTGCCTTTACGCGGCGCGCGACATAAAATCTCCCTCACCAAAGATGGGCTTCACCACAGGTCTTGTAAGTGCTCTCCCCCTTCTCTCTCTCTTCCTTCACCCACTCTCTCTTCTGACGCCTAACCTCCTCCGCTCCACACAGACCGGCGGCGTAACCCTCGTCCTCGGCGCAGCCTACCTCACCCTCCAAGCCCACCAGCACACCCGACAGTCGCAGGCCGAATCCCTCCGGGCCCAGGCCTACGTCCTCAACTCGCTCTCCTACATCCCGGCCTCCGCGCCCCCGCCCAAGACAGTCGCCGAGGAGCTCGCCCTGCTCGAGCACCAGCAGGAGCTCCTCGCCCGCGCCCAGCAGCGGAGGGCCGGGCGCCTCGGCGGTGACGCCAGCTTTGTGCAGCGCGCCAAGAGCAGGTGGAATGCCGAGGTCGAGGGCGCCGTGCGGTGGGCCGCCGACAAGGACTGGGCTGCTGCGCGGGAGGACGCAGAGGAGGTGGCGGGGAGGGTGTGGGCGCGGGTGACTGGGAGCGAGCCAACGCCTGCTGCTGCTGCTGCTGCTGCTGCTGCTGCGAGGACGGCGGCGCAGGGGACTGTGCAGCAGGCGGGTGTGAGGACGAAGGAGGTCGTGCGGGCCGGGGCGGCGGAGGCCAAGGAGGCGGCGGAGAGTATCTGGGAGAGGGGGTTTAGGAGGGGCAAGGAGGTGGCGTCCAAGGCGAAGGCGGCCGTCGGGTTGGCCGAGGACAAGGTCGAGGAGAAGGTGGCGCAGGCGGCGTCGACTTCTGTGTCGGACGTGGAGAGGGCGCTGCAGCAGCGGTACGAGGAGGGCAGACATCACAAGAAGGCGGCGGACAGGAGCGTGGATGACATCCTGGCGGATCGGTACAGGCCTGTGGAGGAGCTGGATAACTCGAAGCTGCGGGGCGTGTAGAGAGAGGGTTGTGAGCCAGCCTTTTTTGTTCTTCTCGAACACAAGACCGCACCGCTTGGGTACTGCATTTGATCAACGACCACACGCACTTGATGGAAAGATTCGAAGTGGAACCCAGAGTTTCACAGAGCTCTATTTGCACGACCCAAGGTACATCTTGTACAACATAGCCATATTGCAACCCAAAGACGAGCCATTGACTACCAAGTAATCATTAAACTTTATTCCTATGGTATGTATACTTACTGTACATACAATATGTTCCGGCCGCGTAATTCAGGGGCCGTTCAGTGCAATACTGAGACGAAGATGTGGGCACAAGCAGGGCGACCCTTCACGTGCAGCTTCGACGACGGAATATAAGAAGGTCATAAGGCTCTCCGTCCTCATGTCATGGACTAATTTGCTCTCTCTCTCTCTCTCCTCTTTCAACTTCTTGCACGAAGACACATTCCAGGCCACACAGTCAACACAAGATACGAGGGACATATAGTTGATTGTGTTTTTTATTGATTTATTCCATCTGAGATCAATAATGACAAAGACAAAGAAGAAAAAAAGAAGACTATGGACCTCTGTCCGTCTGGACAACGCCTTTCGATGCCCATGATACCGCAATGCGCCCAATCCCACCCCCAAGGCAGAACCAGCCAAGTTGGAAACAATCCTCAGCATCACAATAAATAAATACAGTCTAAAAAAGAAAAAGGTGCCAAGTGCAAGACTAGGTTTCCCTATGAGCACAGGCGAGGCACGAACAAGAGAAAGAGAAAAAACTCTTGTCTCTCTCTCTCTCTCTCTCTCTCTCTCTCTCTCTCTCTCTCTCTCTCTCTCTCTCTCACGACCGTCCATGCGACTGGCGACCCTCCTCAGCCACAATACACACCGACTCCAACCATTTGGCAAACCGGACCACAGGCGCATCCACAGCCCGCCAAAAGACATCCGCGGCCCAGACGACACTAGGCACGATAAAGACCGCGCCCAGGAAAAACCCCCAGTGGTGCGCGGCGCCCTCAGTGCCCGTGACGCCCCAGGCCCACCTCTCGATGCCGTAGCCGACGGTGTGCAGCACGGGCCCGTGCATGAGGTAGACGGCGTAGCTGATGCGGCCGAGGTACTGGACGGGGGCGGTGTTGAAGACGCGCTGCAGGAGGGGGATGCGCGCCGTGCAGAAGACGAAGAGGGCGGCGCCTATGCACTGCCAGTAGCGGTACTTGTCGTCGACCCAGTCGGGGATCAGGGAGCTGAGGTAGACCCAGCCGGGCGTGTTCTCGCTGTTCACGTCGGGCTGGGAGAGGAGGTACAAGGAGCCCGTCGCGAACAGGGCCCATGCGAGGCGGCGTAGCTGCCTGATCAGGTGGGGCCCGCCTGTGAGTGCTGTTGTGGTTGTTGCTGCCGTTGCTGGCGCGAGGGGGTCCTGGAGATGATGATAGTCTTGGTGGTGGCGGCGATAGGAATGGCCGTATTGTTGTTGTTGTTGTTGTTGTTGTTGTTGTCCACCAGTGCCGACATAGTCCATCATGGGCCTGGGCTCTGAGTGGATGGTGGGCAGGGCGGCCGTGGTGGCCGGGTCGGCGTGGGCGCCGCGGATGATGTCGAGCTCGGCGTAGAGCATGCCCACGTAGAAGAGGACCATCTCCCAGCGGTCGCTGCGGTAGCAAAAGGCCATGATGACGGCCAGGAAGATGAGCCGCAAGGCCGTGCGCAGCCTGGCCAGGCCCAGGAGCGTCAGGAACAGCATCATGCTCGCGCGGAACTCGATGGGGATGGTCCACAGGTGCACGTCGTAGTACGTCGAGCCGCCGTACTTGTCCCAGCCCCAGACGTGCACAAAGTCGAACATGTGCCAGGCCCAGTCCCGCAGCTGCGCCTCGGTGCTCTCCTTCAGCTCCGGGGCCGTCTCCTGCACGTTCCAGTGGTACGCCCGGTCGTGGCTCCATTCGCGGTTCCACTCGTACGCGCCCACGCGCAGCAGCGCCACCACCATGAGCGTCGAGAGGACGGTGGGCAGGAACAGGCGGAACGCGCGCCGGAACACAAACGAGGCCATGGACGTCGAGAAGTCCGCCCACCGCCGCGACCGGGCCAGCTTCAGCGGCTTCAGGGACAGCGCGTACCCGGAGATGATGAAGAAGATGGCCACCATGGGCGGGCCCGCCCACACGAGGCGCAGGAACGGCAGCTTGAAGAGGTCGTAGTTGGCATCGCCGGAGCCCCAGCCGTCCGCGATGGAGAAGGACGAGTAGCTGTAGTGGCAGAAGAAGACGATGAACGCGGCGAGCCCGCGCATGCCGTCCAGATACGCCGTGGGGCTCGGCCGTCCCGTCTGTGCCGCCGCCGCCGCCGCCGCCGCTGCACCGCCAGGAGAGAGCCGCGAGGCGACAAAGGAGGGGAGGAGGAAGAGGCCGGCGCGGAGGGCGAACGCACGACAGCAGGACTTGGTGGGTATCCGAGACGGCATGGGGAGGCCCCTGACCACCCGCCTGCTAAAGAGAGCCCATTCCTGTACCGAGGGGAACCGTGTGTCGTTGTCTGCACGCCCTGCCTCGCTGTCGATCTCCGAGGGAGACTTCTCATCTAGCAGGGTGACGGTCTCCTCAAAGGAGAGGGAGGGTTTGGAAAAAGCATGGCCGTTCATTGTCCAGCAATGCAGAGAAGTTGGGTTGGGAGGAAAAGAAGGAGGGGGTTTTGGGGGGGGGGGGGTAAATCGCAGCACGAGGCAACAAAAAGAAGAAATCACACGACAGCTTCGTGACGAGGTCCCCTTTTTTTTGTTTTTTGTTTTTTTGTTATTGCGTTTGGGAAGAATGATATCCGGAATGGACCTCGCTGGAGGAAAACAGAGAAATCATAGGAGAGAGACAGGACAATCAAAATAAGATAAAATAAAAACACAAAAATTCCAGTCAGGGTGAAAGCATGTCTATCTCCCTTGACCGCCGATCGACAACAGGGCAGAGGACAGGAACGGGGAACAGTTTGTATACTGTTCTAGAACGAAAGAAGGCGAGGTTCCTGATAGGATAGATATTAGAATAATCAGCATGACGTTAAAAGAAAAGAAAAGAAAAGAAGGGGGGGGGGAGAAGAGAGAAGGGGGAGGGAGAGAGAGAAATTAGAATGAGAAAGCAGTTGTACATGCGAATCGGTAACTCCTCCCTCTCAGTCTGATACATGAGCCCTCTTTGCACGAAATAACGGAAACATTATGCTATGATGCACAGGCCCGTCTGAAAGGTGTGTCCCAAGGGCCGTTCTTGAGATTGGGTGTGCTGAGCAAGGGAAGGGCGGTCCGTCTCCCTCTCCCTGTCTGCAGCAGAACATCCCCCAGTTGGCCCAACCGCCGCCTGTTTTGCGCATCTGGGATGGTCCAACATCTTCTGTTCTCAGGATGTTTCAAAGTCCCAGTGGTGAGATGCGGAAAGCTGGTAGGGGAGGGGGGTGGTTTGGTTGGACATCCACTCGGCCAAGGTCCACCACGTCGGCGCCCCAGAGAGCGCGGGAATAGTTGACCATACTGTATGTATGTGTATAATAAAATACGCAGGTCTCCAGGCCAGGGTCCGGCAGATGATAATCTTGCTGACAAGTGTGCCCAACCTGGAATCTTTTTCTTTTTTTTTCTTCCCTGGGAAGCTCCAACGACCTCCCATCAGTCTAGTAAACGCGGGCGTCGACCTAGACCTCAAACTCTTGGACAGTTATCCTTACGGGAGGAGGACTCAGGAGGGAGCTCGACATTCCCCCCTCTCCTCTCCTCTCCTCTCCTCTCTCTCTCTCTCTCTCTCTCTCCCCCTGTCTATCATTCTCAACATCCATCTTGATGTGTTGGCTGCGACTCCTCAGTATTGCGGAACCAGGCACAAGAATGATGCAATGGTGTGTGGAGAGTCGATCATGAGGCATTGACTCGCGGCTTCAGGTATATCTGATCGTCTCGAGGCGACCCAGTGTGTGCTTGTGCTGTAGAAAGGAGAACGCGCCCACGTACGAACACGGCGTATCCAGCACACCACACGTTTTTATTCTTGGAAACGAGGCTGGCTCCTGATTTGGCCCCTTCTGGTTTTAAGGTTTTTACGTTAGAGTTACGGGCGGACTGCCGTGGTTGCGGACAAAGGGGCCCGTCTTGGCTTTTTTTTCCGGGGGGGAGGAGAGTGGGGGGGAGGGCAGTGATCTGCAGTGGCCCTCGCATCCTGACGGCCTTTGTGTTCCAGATTTTGCCGGCAACCGTGACTGGAACGATTTTCGGCTGTTTTGGAAACTCGTCCGGACGGTAAAGCGGCCAGTCTGCAGACCTGTGATGCATTGACAGCGTTGGGCCAAGGAGAATCAAAGAAAATACTTGAAGCTGGGTTTGTCCCTCCTCCCAAAACGTCCTTCACCCAGGTCTTCCTGTAAGAGGCCAACTTGTATGCAAGTTAATTCACAGAAGAAAGAAAGAAAGAAAGAAAAAAGGAACCGCACATGTGTTCTCCCGTCAGCTGAGTGTAGTACTTCTTTTAGAGCTGCGACACTTCACGATCCAGATACATATCGAAATGTCTTTTGTGATGGTTACGTGTATAGTTCGTTGGTGATAGCCCCCCCCCCCCTTCATCAGGGTATAATTTTGGTATTCAGGTGTATTCTATAGGTGGCCACTCTCTGAATTCGTCCAAGACCTTTTGAGATTCCTTGAGGGGAGAAAGAAAGAAAAAAAAGGAAAGAAAAAGAAGAAGAAGAAAGGAAGAAGAGAAAGAAGAAACAATCAAGACCCGTGAAAACGCCATCCTAACACCCCATCGTTTTGTACTCCCCCTCTCGCTCTCTCTCTCTCTCTCTCTCTCACACACACTCCTGTGTGTCGCCCTAGGTGGACAGCCAGTCCAGGAACTCTGGTGTAAAGTAGCTGATGACGATTGTGGCGCCTGCCCGCAGGATGCCTTCAGTCGACTCAAAGGCCATGGTCTTGAGGTCGAACACGCCAGCCTTTGCGGCGGCGTGGATCATGGCGAACTCGCCGCTCACCTGGTATGCCGCAATCGGCAGGTCCCTGCCCAGCTCCTTGGCGTCGCTGATGATGTCCAGGTACTGACTTGCCGGCTTGACCATGATCACATCAGCACCCTCGCCAATGTCCCGCACAATGGCACGCCGGGCAAGACCACGGCCGCCCGGGGGAAGCTGGTAGCACTTGCGGTCGCCAAAGGAAGGCGACGATCCGGCTGCGTCGCGGAATGGACCGTAGAGGCAGCCCGAGAACTTGGCGGCATACGACATGAGGAGCGTCTTGTGGGCGATGCCCTCCTCGATCAGCTTGAGCTTGATGGCCCGGATGCGACCGTCGTTCATGTCGGACGGGGCTACACAGTGGGCACCGGCTAGGGCGTAGGCGATGGCCACATCAGAGATGCGGTCGACGGACAGCTGGTTGTTCAGCGTGCCGTCGTCCCGCAGGATACCACAGTGGCCGTGCGACGTGTACTCGCAGAGACAGACATCTGCGGTGATGTAGAGTTGTGGAAAGCGCTGGCGGAGAAGGCGGATGCTCCTGATGACGGGGCCGTTGGGGTCGTCGGCCGCGGTGCCGAGCGCATCTTTGGTCCCTGGGTTGAGAGGCACGCCGAAGAGCATGACGGAGCGGAGGCCCCTGTGCACGAGCGGCTCGAGGAACGGTATCAACTTGTTGAGTCCACGGCGGTACTGGTTCGGGAGGGAGGGGATGAGGACCTCCTCGTCGTCTTGGTCCGACACGAAGAGCGGGTAGATCAACATAGACTGTGTCATGAACTGTCGTCAGCTTATGCTTCTTTGTCCACGAGAGAGAAGTCTGCCGGCGCGGGAGGAAGCTGTAACGGACCTTTGTGAGCTGCCTCTCTGCCTGCCACTGCCGCGCCAGAGGATGAGCGTAGCCGCCGTGCAGCTGGCTGGAGATGTCCCCGGCGATGCTCACGCTGGTCGCGCTGGTGCTTGCATAGGACATGGCGCGGGAGGTGTGGGAGGTCCGGGAGGCAGCGTCCACCGTAGAGGCGCCAGATGTGTAGGAGGCATCACCGCGAGGGCCAGGGCGGCGGGCCTCAGCTGCCGAGCCACGCATAGGCAGGTCTTGTACGAGGCTGGAGAAGGACATGTTGGCGGTTGGCGGAGAAGGTGGGATCGATCGTATGTGGTCGCGAGTCAGTCAATTCGAGGACGGTATTGGGTATCTTTGTCCTTGTGATGAGTCTTTTTTTTTCTTCTTCTTCTTGTTCTTCTCTTTTTCCCCCCTCTTTATGTTCTTCTTTTCTTTTGGAGTTGTAGGAGGGAGGCGACTCGTCGAGAGGTCGGTTCGAGGTCCTTGGGGAGGAGGGGTATATCTGACACAATATACTGTCGCAGTGTGTCTGTGCTGGAGATTTGCAGTGGCGAATACGGAGGGGGTGTGGATTTTGAAGGACGGTCTCGGATTCGTGCACTCGGCCGCAGGCTGTGGTGGCAGAGCCGAGGGAACGATAATCAATACTCCGAAGATGATGTGTGGCACAAGATAAGAATCTGCGATGCACTCTAAAAGTCGCGATTGAAACAAATCGTGTCGCTGCTCGGCACAAGAAGGAAGAAGGCTTGGCCACCCGAGGTGGGGCGGCCAACGCCTTTCCAACCCGCCCACAGGCGAATGAGAGTGGTTGCAACACTAATCGCTCAGCGCTGTACAAGGAGACGCCGGCTGGTTGAGCGTGCCTTCTTACTGTACTACTTACTGTACTACTGCCTACAAGTACTATTTTTTTTTTTAAAAAAAAAAAAAAGAGTCCCTACTATGCAGTACAGTGAGCACACCAATCATGCTCCCCCAAGCTGGTCAAGATACAACAACGGGCCGACAGACTGACAGAAAGGCAGGCAGACGAGCAATTACTTGAGAGGCCCAATGTCAGCAAGTCGCTGTCCATGGCGGGGGGGGGGGGGGGGAAGGGGTGAATGAACCGGCTACGGCCGGGGTGGGGGAAACAGGGGTCGGCCTCCTCATCTCT
>JACWRQ010000082.1:50185-97685 GCA_014849955.1 Cryphonectria carpinicola | reverse complement strand
GGCGCCGGGGCGCAAAACACAAACACAACCCCCCCAAGAGGAAGGGAGGGAGGGGAAACAACAAACGCAGGGGAGGGGGGGGGGGGGCGGGGGGGGGGGGGGGCGGGGGGGGGGGGGGGGGGGGGGCAATGGATGAATGAACAGCTTACTGCCAGGTTGCTGTAACAAGTGTTCGCCCTCATCATCTCTCCATCCCAAGAGCTGCCTCTCCTCCTATTACGGCGAATGGATGCATCTTCATCACGCCTGAATGTAGTCATCTTAGCCTTCTGGCCGTATTACTTGCCTGCATATCCGCCTACCTCAAAATCTTTCCCCGTCTCACAATGCGAGTTGTCATCAGCCTCAGCCCCCAAGAGTGCATGTTTTGGGAGCCTTGAAGTACAAGGCACATGCTGTCGTTGAAATGATAGAACAAGTGGACAATCTACTCTTTGTTTATTGCATTCTACCTGCCCAATGTCCTTTTTTTTGACCAATGTGGATTGCAGCTGGAAGAGGGAAGGAGAATTGGGGAAAAGTGAGAAAGGAACAGGAGAGGGCAGAGAGACCTTCAGACAAGTAGTGAGGCAGGGAAAATGTGACCTCAAACAGATGAGTGCATTTCTTGTCACGGGTCAGGTGTTGTGCCAGTACGAGGAGGGAGGAGGAAGGCTGTCGACAAGCTCCTCGCTCCCATGCCGTGGCTTCCTCCCCAGAGCTCCCTACCACCTACCATTTCATCTTCAGCACTGCACCGTCGTTCCCACCTGAATTTGTCCTCAATTTAACTCCAAAGGGAAGGGAAAGAAAACAAGAGATCGAGAATCGACAAATGTCAGCTGAGGCCTCACTAAACCTCCCTGGGCAGGCACTACCTTTCCTACCCAAACTCCCTGCCTCGCCTGCTTTTCCCAACTTTGGCCGTTTACCCCCTTCCTATCTCGACCCTCAGCCCTCTACCCTTCGTGTAACTTCGCGATTGACAGAGCACGCAGATGGCACTGCGAGGGGGCGTCCAGGCCGGCCGTTCAGAGTGAGCTTTGCTACGGCCACGCCGCTCTGTTCAACCACCAGTACGCAGAGCCCAACTGATCGATCAGCTGCACGTTTCTGCCCTCTGTCGCAGCTCGCACGATATCTTCTTTTTTCCCACCCTTCTTCCTCGCATACCACAGAAGTGAGCCCTCGAGGCTTTCTCACCCTCGTTTTTTTTCTTCTTTCCCTTCCAAGCCTCCCTCGCCATCTTTGCGTCGCGCTTCCCAGTCATTTTGCACTTGTCACTCGTTCAATCACCCACCTTCTTCTTCTTCTTCTTCTTCTTCTTCTTCTTCTTCCAAAACAACATCAACAAGATCCTCCACCTCGCGCTGATTGCCACTACGTCGCCAGTATGCCATCGTCCACGAGGGCCAATGGCAGGTGGAAGAAGGCTCTGCTGCCTACGCTGGGTAGTCGTCATCGTCGAGACGAGGGTGCGGCAGTCCGCCCACTCCTCTCGACTTCAGATACAGGTACGTGATATTTTGGTCCTGGTGCATTACACCGGCCATCTGTTGTGCTGACCAGATACTATCGCTAAGCTTCTGACATCTACAACGTCCCATCAGCGTGCACAGCTGGTGCCGACAGAGCTCGGAACACGGTCCAGGATGACGTTGACAGCAGGCTCGTCAGCGCGTCGCTCGACAATACTACCGACAGCGAGGGCATCCAGGGTGGCAGATCTCTAGAGCACTTTGGCCAGGTAACAATTGATATCACCCAAGGGCTACCTATACACAAGAGACAAGGCTCGCTAACCCTGGTACTCAACAGGTTCATCCTTTCGCTCGTAGCCACACCGCGGCCGCTGTGCCTTCTGGTCACCTCTCCTGCCAATCCTCCTCCTCAACGTCCAAGTCCCAAGCTGCAGCCCTTGTTTCTCATCACATCCCCCGTCGGCCTGTGCCGCGGGACCTTCGCAGCGATACGTATGGCAACCCAAGGGCCTCGCCCATGAAGGGTTCTGACGGGCTCGTTCGACCGCTGCCCCAGTCCCAGAGCGCCTCTGCATACCTGGTTGGCCGCGACAAGCGCCGTAACTCGCAGTCGTTCTCTGGCGTCTTGCCAGGAACTACCGGGCGTTTCAAGGGTGGCAGCCCAATTCGGAAGGGAGACAAAGAGGCTGACAAGATCAGTCACTCGGTCACTTCCGTCCTCACCACGCAAGATCTCACCGGCAGCGCTATAGATGCTGCAGGCTCGGGCCGGCCGTCCAAGACGTCGCGCTCCAGAGCTCGAAACGTTATCACCAAATTCACCGGCGTGCTTGCTGACCACTTCGGCACCAAGGGATCCCGAAGGCGAGACACCGCCGAGTCGACATCTGCTACCGAGGATCTCTCTTCGGGACACGTCGTCCATGACCCGCCCTGGGACAGGCTACCGTCAAGCCAACTTCGCGCACAGGGCCAGGTG
This sequence comes from Cryphonectria carpinicola, assembly GCA_014849955.1. Taxonomy (NCBI): domain Eukaryota; kingdom Fungi; phylum Ascomycota; class Sordariomycetes; order Diaporthales; family Cryphonectriaceae; genus Cryphonectria; species Cryphonectria carpinicola. The sequence continues at coordinate 95,246 of JACWRQ010000082.1, read as the reverse complement.
GCCACAAATCTCCGACATGATACCGCGGATGAGGCTCCGCTGCTGGACTGGGAAGGGACCAGGGTGAGCGCAGCCAGGACCGTTGCAGGAGCGACGAGGCCCCTGACGGTAGTCGACGAAGTTGACTTCCTCGGCGGCCAGAACTTGGAGGATCCATTCTCTGAGTCACCTCCTGGCCGTCACTCAAACGAGTTCAAGGCTCTCCTGAAGTTGAAGCAGGGCGCCAGAAAGCTTGTGTCTCCCACCGATCCTTTCCAGACAGAATGTCTCCTCGAGACCAGTGTCGACGCCATCCTGGCCAGCCCCCCAATTGGCTGCTCCACACCTCGACGCCGAGCAGGCTCGTGTGGTCACTGCGAAACTCCTACCAAGAAGTCACGCGCCTTGCCGCGCCACGGGCCCGAATTGTATACCCTACCCCCCAATGGCCGCCGCCCCATGGAAGGATCTGGGCGACAAGCAGCGGGCCATGAGATTTGTAAGAGCTGCGGGAAGGAGATGAGGAAGGACGAGGCCGGCCGGAAAGCTGGCCACGCGGCGGGTGGTTCAGCCTTGGGTGCTGGGGCCCTTGGGTCCACAGACTCGACGAGGTTGAGCTCATACCCCCCTGGTTCAACAATCCGGCACGTGCCACGGTCGATGGGATGCCTCAAAAAAGCCCCCTCCCTCCCGGCGTCCGCCAGACACCGGGATGCCATCACGGGCCTGGCGCGAAAGAAGCATCCATCGCCCAGCAAGGGACAGCTCGAGATGTTTGGCAAGTATATGGAGCAGAACCTTGCCCTAGGCGTGTTCAAGGATCCGGACGAGCTGGGCATGAGCTTCAGCTCACCGCATCCCAACCGCAATACGCTGTCGCCCCGCGACAACAATCAAATGATGCGTGGCCCTGCTGCCAGCAACTCGACCCTACAGCAGAAGGGACTTGCCGCCAGTGGCAGTTCTTCGGGATTGATCAAGGCCCGCAGTCGTATCCCGCAGCCTGTCAGACAGCTTTCCCGCTCTCGTACCGACACTGCCTTTGCCCGAGACTTCTACCCGGCTAACAGAGGTGATTCCACCACGGAGGACGAGCTGCAATGGGACGTTTCGCTCTACAAGATCAACCACCACTGCCAGCACTGCGGTAGCTTGAACAAATTGTCGAAGGTGATGTATAATCATCAGCCGAGTTCGACAACAAAGAAAGCCGAGTAAAGCACGGGAGGAGGAGGGAGAGGATGAATCGATTTGGGCATTTTCAACACCTAATCCGGGTGTCAGGCTTCTTCTTCTTCAGGGTACCCATGGTACATCTCTTCTACCAAGTGTATGGGGGCGTCTTATTTGGTCCTATCAGGCAGCTGACGGACTAGAATGTATCGTCTCAACACGACATGCATGTGCTTGATTCGCCGGGAAGAAGAAGGAATGAACTTGATGAGAGCCAGGAAAGGGCTCCAAGGATGCAATGTCTTTGCGACTAGGTGGTGACTAAGTCACACATTTGTGGTGGTATATTCTTGATGACGTGTAGTAGAAATACAATAAAAGACAAGTAACACGATCGTGTACTCGTGGGTATCGTTCCGCTATGCCGCTAATTCGTCCCGAAAACCTCTATTCCCCTCCTCCCCCCACCTCTCTTTCCTCAAGATGTTGGACATTCATATCGTACAAAGCTTTCATAATACAACTCGAAACAGATGTCTTTAGTAGCGGTGGCTACCACGGCCATCAGTGCCACGCATACGGCGAGTGCCAGCAGCCTGTATCAAGAGGGGGGGAAATTAGTCAGTCTATCTGTTCCTCCAGCACGTTTGTTGGTGATAGTGTGGTGGTTCATCTTCGTACCTTCTCAGCCGGGTTGTGGGTGAGGGAGCCCTTGAGCTTCTTCATGGCACCAGCGATCTTGTCGCCAATGGTAGGCTTGCGCTTCTGGTGGTGGACCTTCTTGCGGCCGAAGAGACCACGGCGGCGGGTGGTGGTGGTGGTGGTGGTGCGGGTGGAGCGAGTGTTGTGGTGGTGACGGTGGGCCATTTTGGGATATGTGTCTTGGGTGGTTGTCTTTTAATTGTAAGAGTCTTGGGGGTGTTGTAGTTGTGTGGGGTGTTGAGACTAAAGAGCTTTTTAGGGAAGACAGAGAGGATGGGCAAAAGGCAGAGTTTTATATCTTCAGCCGAGGGACAAAGAGGGTGGTCACACAGTCGAGGCCTCTTCTCCTCCGCCTCTCATGACGACCATTGACATCAGCCAGTCGAGCCCAGACACGCACGTCGATCCCATGTGGTCTAGACTGTGAGCTGTACGACCGACCCCCCATGTTTTCTTGGCCGTATGAGAACATCGATCCCCTGGCCCTTTTTTTTTTCATTGGCTATTGTTCATGCTTATCGCATCCTCCCGATTCTGACGCGCGCCCTTTCATCATTCGTGTTCAACCCTTGAAAAAAGAAAAGCAAGCAGTCTTCGAAAAAGAAAAGAGACAGAACAGGTTGACAGGGTTGGGAAGGTCAAAACCAACCAGGGCTAGCTGCCGCGGCTACGTAGCCACCGTAGGTTTACAATAGTTTACGGCCTGCCAGCGTGTCCCAGTTTCAGGGTTCTGAGTAGTTGGTTGTTGTTGTTGTTTGTTGGTGCGACGGAGCCTTAGCGCATGACGGAGAAAGAAGGAAGAGGGGGACCCTGAATCTTTAGGCGGGAAACCCCTGGGAACTGGGACCCCTAACTTATTCGCCTCGAAGCGACGTCATGGGGGCTGGGATGTATAATACGCTATTGGCCTGGGGGCGGAGGAAGAAAAGGGGGGGGGGGTGTATACTTGTAGGCGTGCTAGGGCGTGATTTAGGGCGGTGATGTAATGGGTGGTGGTGGTGGTGTGAGATGTCATCCCTGTTCTTGGGCTTTCATATGGATGGGAGAGGGCAAGAGAATGGATACATTGATGCCCTACTGAAAAGACAAAGAGAGAGGAGAAAGGGGAATGTGATGGGCTTCGGAAAGCGAGTGGGCTTTTGGTGTTGATTGGATCTTGACCAGGTTGCAAGTGTGACGCCCTTTAAAACTTGGGGGTTCGGTTCAAATAATGGAGAAGAATACGTACGTGTACAGTGTGTATTATTGTACCCGGTTGAGGATTCGACCAAGACGCCATTTCTATGTATTGTTGTAGGAAAAAGCCAGGAAATGCAGGTAATAAAATAAAAATAAAAAAATAAAAATAAAGGCGGCTGCAGGTGTTGTCAAGGCTCTATTACATCGCTGACAAGACGCCTTTGATTCTCACTCGTTCGCGCCCATGTCATATCCAGAACGGAGATTCATGCCGACATTAAATGACACAGATAATGTTGTTGTACGGGCTCGTGGTGTGGCTACTACTCCTGTAGTACTCACAAACGGTGCGGAGGCATTCAAAAGCGCTGAGTAAGCGCAGGATGGGAAAAGGTGTTGTTGTTGTTACCCCCCCGCTGAGCTCGCATGCAAGCCACGATCAGCCTATTCCTCTCTTCTTTCATTCATCCGCCTGACATGAGATCGATCGAGATGCTGACCACGCCGAGGGAGAACCGCCGGGATGTGCGCACCAAACTGAAGTACTATGATGATCCAGGAGACGGATCTCTTCCTCTTCCTGTTGTGGTTGGCGAGCAAGTAGACTTCCCAACCCCCCCCCCCTTCTTCTTAAGGCCTCATGTTCACTATATTGTGACAAGATTTAACGGGCCTGAACAGTAACACCGTGAGGAATGAACGTCCTTATATCGAAGTAGACGTGGCCGTCAAGGATGTCACTGGCTGTGAAGACGAGTACAATCTCGATGACCACGGTTTCTGCTTCGTCAAACACAATAGCAGCGAGAAGCAGTTCCTTGACGAGGTGTCCATCAAGACTGTGTATTTTGCTGAAGTCCAGCAGTTGGTACAAAAGATGTGAGCTTCACCTCGAGGTTTTCCTTCTTGCTAATTTCAGCCTGCACGTAAATACAAGTGCAGTATACTTGGAAGAAAGAAAAAAAGAAGGGGAAAAAAAAAAAGTCCCTAGTCAGTTGATCTGATCTCTCGACGTGGTGCAGTACTGGCGCTTCTCGTGTCTTTGTCTTCGACCACAAAGTCCGCCGCGGGCCCTCGGACTGGCATAAGCTGGGGAAGAACAACCGCCTGAACGCGGGACCCCTTCACAGGGTCCACGTCGACCAGTCGTATGTTGGTGCTGAGATGGTCCTGCGACAATATCTGCCGGACGAAGCAGATGATCTCCTCAGGCACAGATACCAGATCATCAATGTCAGTCAGTAGCTCTCCTGGCCACTCGTCTTCAAGTTTTGAATGAAAAATTGTTTTTGGTTCTTTTTTTTTTTTGAAATCAGTTAGCTTCTTCCTTTGTCGAGTCTTTAACTTTCTCAGCGGGCAGATCTGGCGTCCTATCCAGACCATCTTCAAGGACCCCATCGCCGTGGCCGATGCGAGGTCGGTGAGCGATGATGAGCTGGTAGCGGCATCGGTGATCAAACCCACCTCGGTCGCTGAGACCTGGACCGTCAGGCCGAGCCCTGACCATCGGTGGTTCTACAAGGCCGTTCAGCAGCCGGATGAGGTTCTGCTGTTCAAGTGCTTCGACTCGGACGCCTCCTCGGTGGCTCGACGCGCACCGCACTGTGCTTTCAGGGACGCGGCGTATGATGGTAGAGAAGATAGGCAGAGCATCGAGGTGCGAGTTCTTGCCATTTATGAATAAATACTTTTTTTTTGGGGGGGGGGGGGGCATGAAGGATGATTCTATGCCTGATCTACGTGTATCACACTTTATACTGTGCATCTTGGTTACAGACTCTAAGCCACCAGCTCTGTATGACAGCATTTTGTGTAAGAAGAGAATGAGCCTTTCAGCTTTGCTGCGCAGAAAGAAGAAGAAGAAAAAAGAAATTGAGTGCTGCCTCTCCAAAGACAATAACCCGCCTGCTCTTTTGCAACCCAGAAAATTTCACGCCCTCTATTCGTTCTCTTGCTTGGCCGACAGGCTCCTGTACACGGCACGCTCCAGCTCATCGTACAGTGTGGCCACTATGGGATCAGGAAATGGCAAAAGGGATACCTGGAGCACGGCGGCAACTCCGTTCGTTCTGTCGATCCACTGAGCACAATTGTGTTAGGGACATCCACAGAATCATATAAGAGATAGCCAAGACGCAAGAGAAAAGAGAAATGGAAACAGAAAAAAAAAATCATACCCAATGAGGGTTGGTATAACCACTCCACATGATGCTTCCCTTGGATCTCTTGCCCGGGATGTCCTCCAGATTCGTCATGCCGCCAAATGTAAAGTTTATGGGCATCCCCGGCGGATACTCGGGGCAAAAGGCAAACTGGGCGGGCGCCACCCTGTCCGTCAGCCGCATCTGCAGCTCCTCGTCGAGCTGGGGCTGGAACAGCAGGTCCATGCCCTCCTGGCTCAGCAGCCTGCCCTGCAGGACGGCGCGGAGCAGCTTGGCGTAGTCTCTCGCGGTCGAGTACAGCCCCGCGCCTCCGCTCTCGACCGGGTGCTCCTCCGGGACGGGAAACGGGGCGCCGGCCAGGACCCCGCCGGACCCTCGGTACGGGATGCCGACAGGCTCCTTTCCGAGCTTCTTGGGCCAGAAGCCCGTCTCGTTCATCCCGAGGGGCGCCAGGATGTTCTGGGCCAGGTACTCGCTGATCTTTTGGCCGGTGACCTTCTCGAGCACCAAGACGGCCCAGTCCACCGAGGTCCCGTACAGCCAGTCCGTGCCGGGCTGGAAGAGGAGGGGCGTCGAGTAGCCCTCCATGGTCATGGTCATGTTGATCTTGTCCTTGCCGACCTTGCGGCGCCACCGCATCAGGGGCTCCTCGCTGAGGTCGTAGCCCAGGCCCGTCGTGTGCGTGAGCAGCTGGCGCAGGGTGATGGGGGAGGGGTTGGCCTCCAGGCTGGGGTTGCCGGCCCCGTCGAACCCGCGCAGGATCTGCACCTCGGCGAGGAACGGGAGCCGGGGCCTGAGGTCCTCGTCGAGGGTCACGAGGCCGCGCTCGACTGCCTGCAGCACGCAGATGGCCGAGGCGAGCTTTGTCATGGAGGCGATCCAGCTCAGCGTGTCGGAGCCCCACGGGCTTGAGTCTCGGGGAATGTCGACACGGCCAGCTGAGCCCTCAAACAGAACGCCTTGAGATTTGGGGGGCGGGGGGGAAAGGAAGGAAAGAAAGTTCCCCCTCCCGCCCCCCCCCCCCAAAAACAATTAGCCTATTCATTCATCACCTTTTCTTTGGCCACGACTAAGAGAAGGGACTTTTGTAAAGACTCACCATCTCTGTTCACTACGGTGAAGGCAGCCCCGAGCACTTTGCCCTTGGTCGCATCTCCCTTGGCGACATAGGCCGCGAGGATCTCGTTGAGCTTCTCCATTTTCTCTCTCTCTCTCTCACCTGCTGGAGGTGTTTTCTTAGAGACTGAGAGGGGGGTGGGGGAATTTTTTTATTATTTTTTTCTTAATTCTTTCTTTTTCTTCGTATTTTTTTGTGTAAAGGAAGCAAGATAGACTCATGACTCCCGGTTTGGAGATATTGGAATTATAGGCCGTAGGAGCCGAGGTGGCCCGGCCGGGATGATACTCAATGCCCGATGACGCGCGCCGAATGCAGTGTAATAATGCGTTTATTATTAATTCATTCTTTAGCCGCGAACCGCGCAACATTTCCCTTGGTATCGTCTGCGGGGTGGTGCAGCCAGTGGTCACTTGTGTCGAACTGATAAATTTACGCACCCGCAGGGCATCCCCGAAGACTTGAGAGTCTTGTATGAACAATTAGCTACCTCAAAGTATGTGTCTAGTTGCTCTGTGATGGACAACTTGTGTGTGTGTTTGATACAGTATTGTTGCAGGTACTTTACTTACATGGCACATGACAAGCCATGTGTGTTGGTTTCCTCTTCTTCGTAGACCTCACCACGTTGTGCAGTATTGCCTGTGAACTATTGCTCAAGGGCCTCATTTGCAGTCGTAGTTACTTGCTATAAGTAATCCTACGATACTCTTTTCCACTGCCGGTCAAGCCTATCATAAAACTGTCTTGCTTTCTTGAGGAGGTCTTACGATTATCTTTCTTGACCTCTACTTGGTTCCTTCTCATAATACTAGTCCTGCTCTCATCAGTGCTTGACCACGAATTGCGAATCGGCGGCATTGACGGCTCTAGTAATGGCTCGAAGTACGAGTCTGGATAACAAGAAAGTATATGTTGAGGCCGGGGACATGAATTATGATTAATAATGCAAGAACTCTTGGTAAGCTATATCTCCAGGCAAGTACTAATATTTAAGTAATGTATGGAGAACCAGCGATAAGCCCAGCGCCTGCGAGCCAGCAGCAGCCATAGGGCAGGCAGATTAGGGGTCCGGGCTGATGGAGCGCTGGTCTGAAGTCAAGCCTCTCTCGAGAGAGATCAGACCAGAGGAGCCCCAGCGACGGAAGGCGTTGGTGCCGTGCCGAGCTGAAGGATGATTTTTCCAAGCGATGGGGGGGGGGGGCTGTCGGGCTGCAGACTGGGTTGCGCGCAGAGCTGATCTATGTATGATTGAGGTGGGAACGAAGGCAGTGTTCGCAGATCCAAGAAGTTCACCAGAGCCTTCTCTTAAGACCGCGCAGCGCCAGTAGCTACCCTGTTTTTATTATTATTAAGGCTCACACCAGCGACGAGTCCTGGCATTGAGCAACCGGGGGTGTTCGCCCTGTAATGTGTGGCGTGGTAGTGGGTATAATTGTGGGATTGACCAAATGTCACGAGGGGAAAAACGAAGGGGAAAAAAGGAAAAAAGAAAAGAGAAAAGGAAGGAGAAAAGAAGAAACGAGCCTAGGGTCAATGATCATATACACACCCGGATGTTCGAGGTCGTCGGCGAGTGTTAAAAAATTTTTTTTTTTTTATAATTCCGAAGCGCGCGGCGGAGGATATAAAACGGCCACCAGAACCTATAGCCGGGACGAGAAGAGCGAGGTTCCTCGGGCATAATACAGTGTGGTAGACGTGGTGTACTCAGTGGCGTGATATTCCAAGTCGGGTTGACCCTATGAAACGGGGAATCGTTTTGAAGTTTGGCTGAAATCCCAGTGAACAGGCCAGGCCGACAGAGCCAGATAATACTGTTTTGAAGGGGGGTTCCCAGGGCCAACCGTGGTTTGATACCGATACTATTCAACCCTGCTGGAAATATTTAATAAGGAGTACCGGCGTTGGTGGAAATTGTCTGCTGGACTGGCCGCGAGTTGATGTCAGGGGAGCCTGTACGGCGGAGGACTCTGCAAGACGCCATGCAAAGCCACAAGCATCATCATGCAGTGTTGCCACGAGGCCACCCGCAGGAATCAAAAACCTTCCCCTCAGCCCTAGATACGTCTCCTTTTTCTTCTTCTCTGAAGCTGAACAACACGCCGGACCTGGTGCTGACGATATCCCGACGGCCCCCACTGGACTGAGTGGCTTTTTAAAGTATGGAATTGTTCTGGTTGCTTATTATCTAGTGTCTTGAGGACGGTTTTTTTTTTTTTTTTTTTTTTTTTTTTTTTTTTTTTTTTTTTTTTTTTTTTTTAATTATTTTTTTTTTTTTTTTTTTTTTTCTTTTGGAAAACAATCATTGGAAAAGAAAAGAAAATCAGGAAAAAGCCGAGATTGATCTCCAGTTCGGAGATGTGCGGAGCCGGCGACAGCGATGTTTAACTTTTTTTTTTTTTTTTTTTTCCCACATGAATGGTCAGTGCTTTTTGGCCAGGGTAAACAACAAAAAAGGCCCGTACTCAATTACTACTTCTACTGCGATGTTCTATCCTAGAGAGCGTAGAAGTGTGTTTTGTGGAGTTTTTAACTCTGTACGAGAAAAAGGCAGAGAGAAAGAATGGATAGTAATATTGAATCCATGCCATTCCTGGAGCATAAGGCTGGATGGTTATTTGTGTATTATGTCTTCTGGTCAGAAGTCGACGATGATGGACCTGGTTTGGAAGACCATTTTGGGTCGTGGATGGCTGCATGTTCGTCATAGGAGGAGGGATTCTTTTACTTGATCATATTGTTGAGAACACCGAATAAAGGGGGGTATCTTGTTATTGCAGCACGTCTGATAACTGCACTCTATCTGCTCTGAAGCATTTTTTATCTTTCCCCCTCCCCCGAGAACAACACACATAAGAAAGATAACAACAGCAATAAAGCAACACACTCTTCTCGCAATCTTCTTGTTTCCCTCTTCTTCTTTCTTTCCGCTCTCAAGCAGGACCAAGAGCTCTCAAGAGCCACAGCCCTTCTAACTACTTCGTCTTCTCTGTATTGAGACCACCAGCCTCCAGCGGCGCTTCCACAACCTGTCCCTCGTGAATATACAAACTCATGACCTTTGGGCCGGGGTAGTTCGCCCTCGCGTGGATAACCCACCACGCAGCCGTGATGAACACCACGCCGACGAGGATGACGGAGTTATAGTTCATAGACTCTGCTGTTGTGGGGAGGGCGTATGCTAAACAATAGCCAAATACAATAACTCGGTCAGCCACCATCGTTCGTTCTTTTCCTTCTGTATTCTCGCAGGAGGGGGAGTGCAAAGAACTTACGGAAACAATAGAAAATATTAAAGAATACAATCAGCACCACGGCGATGATATTGACGGCATCCCCCCACCTTCCGAGGCTGAAGGGGCCCGGAGGAAAGTTTTGTCGTCTCGTCAGGACGTTGCCGATAAAGGGGATCGCGTACGAGACGGTCGTGAGGATGATGAAGGATCCGGTAAGGTCGAGAAAGGCGGTCGAGGAGCCGATGGGAATGGCGCCTAGGCCCGTTGCGATCACGGCTTTGTTTGGACAGCATTGTTAATTTTATACGTGCGATCTTGTTCTCCTGGTTGAAATATTGGGGAAGCGGGGGAAGGGGTGGGAGAGGAAGGAAGGGGAGCAAAGGCAAACGATTGATGGACGGCTCATCACAGTTCTGGGGCGTGTGAGGACTTACCAACGAACAGGGTCGCTGGGACCGGACACGACAACCTCTCGCTGACCTTGGAGAAGAAGCCAGAGAAGGGCACGGCGTTGTCACGAGCGAGGGCCCAGTAGATGCGGGAGTTCTAAAATATTTCAAGCAAAAGAATTGTCAGTTTCAAACTCCCTTTGCCCACCATTTCCCCTCACTTCTCTCTTTTTCTTCTTCTTCTTCTTCTCCCCCTCAACGGGAGGAGAAGGTGCTCACTTACCGTGACAGTCGTGCCGATACAGCACAGCATACTCGAGCACCAGATGATAAAAAGCAGACCAAACTGCGCACCAAGGTTCTGGGTGCCATCGCTCCTCGTGGCGGCCTGCTGGTAGATGTTTGCCAGAGGATACGTGTTGACGCCCGCCGTCAGCGCGCCCAGGTCGGTCACGGCGTACATGATGGCGATGGCAAAGACAAAAGCGTACAGGAACCCGAGACCGATTTGCAGGGCGATGGCCCGCGGCAGGTCGCGCTTGGGGTGCGGGAGCTCCTCGGCCATGTGGGTGATGGCATCCGGGGTGCCGATGGTGAAGGCCCCGTTGAGAACGCCGCACAGGAACGCCACGCCGCCGGGCCAGCCCGTCACGTTGTTCTCGGCGAAGCTGGCCCAGACGAACTCGTTGCTGGCGTGCTTGGCGGGGAGGGCGGCGACGACGATGATGGAGACGAGGCCGCCCGCGATGACGAAGAACATGCCCAGGGTCTGCGTGTGCGGGACCACGCGGTTGGCGAAGACGACGATGAGCACGCAGAGCCAGGTGATGAGGATATAGGCGACGTAGACCTGCCAGGCGGCGTAGACGTAGGTCGACTGGTGGTAGACGACGTAGAGGTTAATGCTGATGTTGGCGGTGATCTGGATGAGCGAGGCGAGGTCGAACATCCACCCGTAAAAATTGATCCAGCCTGTGAAGAAGCCCAGCATCCGTCCCCATCTTGGCCCCGCGGCTATGGTCGCCCAGTGGTAGACGCCTCCGGCTGTGGGCACCGAGGAGGAGAACTAGAGAGTAATAATATGCATAAGTCAGCGTTTTTTGATGCTCATATCAATACTATCTATATAAGTCAATACTCAAGACATACCTCAGCCAGGCCTAGGCCAATGAAGGAGTAATAGAACGCGGCGACAATCAGGCCAAAGATGACACCTGGTGGACCACCGTTGGCTGATATTGAAGAAGGCAAATATCAGTATACGTCAATGCTCCAAGGCGGTCATGGGACATCATGAGAGACATGCGTACCTATCGACACAGATATCGACGACCCCAGAGCAATCCAGGCATTATCGACCGTCAAGGCTATTCCGGCCAGGCCGACCAGACCGTACTGTCTCTTCAGCTGGTCCTTGTAACCAGAGGCGTTGACGACCACCCCGTCCTGGGTCGCGGCCACCGTCTCGTCCTCAGTCTGACCACCTAATTCCGGACTGCTCCTCCCCGGTTTCTGTCCTTCGTTTCCTTCGCGCATGCTGTCCGGATTTTGCCTCTAGACTGCCCCAGATGATAGAGTATTTTTGAAAACGGGTACCAGAGCGTTACTGTGATGAAAGCATGCAAGGTTCCAGCAAATCAGGGAACTCAATTACAGCGGTAACACAAGGAACGATAGTAGATTGGCAAACCAGCGAGAGGGTTATGACGGTGAAAAAAAGTAGGAAAACTGCAACGGTACTACTACTCATGTGGTAGGTACTATGTAATACTTCAGCCCACCGCCCTGCATATCAGCTTTTTAAAAGGGGGGGGGGGAGGGGTTGCATTCATTATTAGTGATTCACATCACTCCTTGCCTGAGCTTATTTGACTACGGCAATCTCTCCGCGATCGATCCCAGCAGCAAATACAGATAGTAATGCGAACCATGACCCCAGGGCAAGGGAGGAGCAAGCCATGGCTTCTGATAAGCATAAACATTGGCATTGGTATTTCTGGGGCAAAAAAAAAAAAAGAGGCGTCGCAACGGGGCTTCTCTTGGTTCCTGGTTAGCAAAACCCGCCGTTTTGTCTTGGGGCTAACATATTGCCATGGCAGCATTAGTAGATGTACGCCGAGCCAGCGTATCAAGATCCAAAGGGCCGACAAAGGAAGTCCGAAGCGATGGGGTTTAGGGGGAGAAGGGGGGGGGGGTTGGCATCCGCTGCCTATAATGCTTGCTTATCTTGGGGCTGGGATAGAGAGAGAACGTGAGAGAGAGAGAGACTGGATCTCGGCAGTTTCTGTGGGGGATGCTTCTCTTCCGGCTTGGATGGATGACAAGGATCCAATGCCACTGCAACGCCAGGCGTGAAAGACTCTACAAGGGAACAAAAGGGAGTTCATATAGTTCTTGGATAAGTACAAGAATGAGTTGAGCAACTACACGCATGAGTTGAAAAGGAGGAGAGTGAGTCTCCCTCCCTCCTCAATGCGGGCACATCTCATCCGGGGAAAAAAAAGAATCCTCCATGCATACATACTTAATTCCTGTCGTAGGATTAAGCAGGCAAGAGTGATGGTCCCTGGAATCATTATCGCCCACACTGGAGAGCGGCAGAATGTATGACGCACTGACGTGGAGATAATGCAGAGGAGGAACCGGGTATTGCTTATCAGTCTTGATGAGTGAGGTTAAAGTTTTAGCCAACAATTCTTGAGACCCACGCACGAGTATCTAATTTCAGCCTCACCTAGAAAACGCCTGTTTCCCCTAGGCCCAGATACTCCAGTAACTGATAGACCTGAACCTGGGCCGAAGAAATAACATTACAAGTCACATTACCAGGTTTAGGCTACGCATCTGGCCTGAATATCCATCTAAACTGATAGCACTTACCTAGGGTCTCAATATTAAGTAAATACATTTCCTTTGACTTTCATCATTGCTTTGGTGCGCACCAAAAAAAAGAACAAAAAAAAAAGGGGCAGCTTGCTGATACGCTGAAAATACCGTATAAGTGCTCACACTCATACGCAAGGATTGACTTAATTTCGAAAACCAGTCTATCTATTGGTATCACAAGGGAGAGAGTCGTATATCGAAACCAAAAAGTCCTTCTGTTCATAAAAGAAGATAGCATTGTCCAAATTCGTAAAGAAGTCACCTGAACCTCGCAATCCCAGCAAGAGTTCCAGCTCACGAGGAATCCTTTAATTATTTTCGGATCACTGCCCATGTATTGGAAGCAAGTGATTGTATGTCGTAGTACTTGCTGATTTGTTATCCTCAGAATCAATTGTATCGAAGATGTTAGTCGACGGATAAGAGAGAGCACCTACCAAGATACTTAAAATCATAGGAGGACTCAAAGAAGGCGAATCGAAGTTTCTTTGTTGTATACTTGAAATGACAAGGTCATATGAAAGCGCATATCTCTCATGTAAAGACTATACTATTAGTACAAGGAGAGTGGCCAATGAAGAGATAGGCCACAAGCAAAACGGCTTGGGCATCTACCTGCGCATAGACGTCTGGATATAGATGTTGGCCCCGTCGTTGGTGACCAAGTTGTACCTCGTGTTGGCCGAGAAGATGCCGGTCTTGTTGTCTGTGGTGCCCCAGTCTGCACCTAAATTCGATACATTCCCTAGACAAGGGGGAGGGAGAGTCAACAACGGTGCTTCTAGCGGCCAATGGATCTCTCTCTCTCTCTCTCTGTATGTGTCTGTGTGTGTGTGTGCATCTTACATATGGATCTACTTACCTGACATCCTCGGGCCATTGAAATAGCCGCCCGTGATGGGTATTGCCACGCGGTATCCCTTGGGGCCATAGCTGATGTCTATCGTCGAGCCGAGGGTGCAGTTCAGCGTGTACAGGAATGTGAAGCCGGGAGGACTAGGTGTCGTTGACATTCTGGACGGCGAATGTGCTGGGCATGAAAGCTGATGACAAAAAAGAGAAGCGGGAGAGAGCGCGTGAGATCATGATGTGTGATGAGTACTTATTTATACTGCAGTGTTTAGTATCATGATGTGGTCTAAGCCTGGTGCCATTCTAGTGTTTGACTAGCACGGCAGAGGTTTTATATACGGTGGAGGGTGCTCGATAGGGGATATGATATCTCATGTCCAGGCACCGAGGCTGCTCTCATGCCGTCTAGAGTGCCGGCCGTGGTGTACGCGGGGAACTGCCCAAGAACGTTGAAGTGGCCTGTCTTGTCTAGTTCCAGCCACGATGCCACCATCTGCGTCCATAGTTTCGTGAGGGGAGCCGGGAAATCAAAGATCCGAGCTGGATCTGGGAGTTCTTTTCATTAAATTTACACTTCCAAGCTGTGGAATATTGGAGAGGAGAGCCGAGCAAGATTTGTGTGTTACATTACTTACTTGAGTACTTAATCCTCTCTAAAAGTTCCCCTTCACTGGCGAGGCAGTGTAAAGAAGTTCAAACCAGAGAGTTAAATGGGTGGGCTGGGCCGTTGTACAGCAGCAGTGAATGGTGCAGCTGTGGCTCTGCACAGCGCCTAACAGATGCTAACAAATGCGCTGTAGATTGGAGGCAAGTCATGTTAGGACAGGGCCCAGGATCATGCATTCACTCACTTTAGCTGTTCACTTTAGCAGGTCCGTGCACCACTCAGGGGCTCCGTACTACATAGTAAGTACCGTACATATTTGGGTCTGGCGGCACCCCGAGTTTTCAGACCCTCAATCAAACCAACCACCTCCACCCCGCCGTCCTTCCTGCTCGCCCTCATGCGTCCTGTCGCATCTCGCCCTTTTCCTTCTCCTCGTCCTCCTCCTCGCTGCTCTTAGCCTACAGCACCGAAATACTGCACTGCACCCCCCGCAGTACGCTGCCAGGGCGATCCGGTTAGCCACACCCATCTTTGACCAAGCTACAGATCCGTCGCTCTCCTCGCCGAGAGCCTCCGATTCTGGGTGGTGGGGGTCAGGTGGTCGTCCCTCTTCGACCACCCCGCCTTGTGGAAACCCGCGCCTCTTGCAGCACTGGTGATTGGGTGTCAGGGCGGCGAGGAGGCAGGAATTCCTCGTCGTTGTCGCTGTCGTCTTCGTCGTCGTCGTCGTCGTCGTCGTTATCGTCGTCACTACGCTTCGCTGGCCAAGCTTGGCTGTCTTGCACTTTGGTGCCTTTACAAACTGGGAGTCAAGGCTGCTCCTCTTACTACAGTTCCAAAAGCCTGGGTGGGTGGGCATTCTGTGTGTCAATTCTCACGCAGGGGACAACTTTTTCCATCTCTTGTTTCTGCTCCAGCTCTTATTGTCTTGCTCTGTCCTGGGGGAGAACAAGTAATCATCCGCTGACCCCGTTGTAGACATGTACATTACCACCAGCAAGACTAGCTTAAGCAGCAGCAGCAGCATCCTCAGAAACACCCAAGAGACCCGACGCTATGGTTTCTGCATCCTCGACCTCGCCGCGCAATGCTGTTGACCTCCGTGCCACCCGGGTCGTCGTGGAGGGTCCCACAGCCGAGGAATCGCCCCGAGCCGTGACGTGCATACCTTGCCATCTCTACCTCTACTTTGACACTGCGTCAAAGGCTGCCTTTTTCAAGCTGCGTCTCCCGCTCGCTCCTCAAGATAATCTACCTGTATATATCTTTATCGATCCCGATCAGGTCGAGTCTCTGTCGTTCGATCGGGCCACCAACGAGAGGGCCGATCTTGCCAGGCTGTGTGGGAGCTCTGCTCCAGGCACTGTCTGCTTGCGGTTCTCCTTGCGCAGGCCCGCATCCATCGTCGGGCCTAAACAATGTCGCCCACGAGCCAGCCACGTGGATGCCTCTGTGTTGAGCCACATACAATTTCTTGCGGCGCAGACAACTATAGCCGTCCACATTCCGCAGGGAGACGCGTCTACAGCACAGCTGCAGGCCTTGTCGGGTGCTGCCTCTGCTGGCCTGTTGATCTCGAGCGCCCCACACGCCAGCCTCAGCCGCATGTACGGTGGGCGGGGCGGAGGCGGTATGGTCATTGAAGACTTGGATGCATTCACACGTGATGACAGCGACGAGTCAGCTCTTCCGTCCTACGACGAGGTTGCCGGGCCGTCGAAGCCATCAGAAGACTCGAGGCAGGATCATCCTCCCGTCCCTTCTAAGAAACGCCGGCTGGAAAGCCCGACTCCAGGGGCAGGGGCAGGGGCAGGGGCAGGGGCAGAGGCAGAGGCAGAGGCAGACGAGAAAGCCACGTTGGCACAACAACAACAACAACAACAACAACAACAACAACAGAGAAGTGAGCAGCTCCGTGGGCAGATGCGAGACCTGATACGCGATGTCTTTAGGGAAGACATGGTCGAGGATGTGCGCAAAGTAGTCTGCGCAGAGCTCGAGAAGACGGAGGCGCGCATCATGTCCCAGGTGGCCGAGCAGATCGACCAGCTTAGAGACGAGGTAACAGAGCGGATCGACCAAGTCATGGCCGAGGCGGTAAGTAGAGATGACCTGGAGGATGTGATCGACGACCGCGCAGCGGGCATGAAGATCGAGATGGAAGATTTTGTCAAGGACGAGATGCGCGGAGTGGAAGACAAGATATTGGACCACTTTGAGAACGGCACATGGTATGGATCGTTCCGGCGGCCCGAGGATCTCTAGGCTGGCCCTTCCGATCGCCAGCAGGTGCCCTCAACTGCCACCATATGTAAATTGTTTAGAAAATAGACTCTAGCCCACCATCCGCGATTCTGATCCAGACGAACGGAGCCGGGTTTATGCACACTCATGCCAGTGGACCGTATCTTCTGGAAAGATTTGGAACAATCGCCCGAGGATTAGCAACAACATCATTTGTCCTCCCCTTACCTTCGCTTCCCTTCACCTTCCCATCTGAGCACCAAGATCACTCATCACTTGTGGCGGCCTGCTTGCTTGATTAGATAGATCATTGATGGAGCATGTCATGGCCGTGTTCCCCTCCCCCACATTAGGACTCCCCTGCTGTGTGTGTAGCTGTCATTTGCTGCAACTGTAGTGCTTATGAAAATCCTTCATGGCGGTTAAACTGTGGTGCCGCTACCAGGAACAGCCGATGATGTGATGGTGCTTACTACTTTGGAAAAGGATCTTCCCGATTCATAAGCAAAGTTAGTAACCCGTTGTATGGGACTTGGGCTCCTTGCCTTGGGCCGGACACCGACTCGGCCGACATGCATAGCATCATGTCTGTGTGTATATAGAGTGTGTATATATGTATGTGTATACATATATATATGTATGTGTATACATATATATATGTATGTCTCTCCATGACAAGATTCGATGGTTTGGGATTTGTCTTGGGCATTGCATCTTCATTACTATCAGTGACAACAACACTTTCGCACCTCTACAAGTCACCAATTTCAGAAATCACACAAGGAACATAGACATTTTCAAACACCATCCATCTAAAATGCCTACCAAGATCTTCCTGTAAGTCAAATCATCCCTCCCTTTCCCCCCTTCCCCTCAAAACCGGCCATTTCACTAATTCAAGCACAGGACTGGCGTCACCGGTGAGGTTTTCCCCGCTATAGACCACAAGACAAACCCCGCCTCAGAAGAGGACAATAATTTCTCTGCATTCGAGAAAAGCCATTACAATGTAACATAGAACATGATACTTACTGTAACTTGCTGTACAAAAAAGGTTACATCGGCGGCGACATCTCCCACGCCCTCCAGCAGAAATACCCAGAGTACGACTACACCTACCTCGTCCGCGACGAGGACCGGGCGAAGCTGGTCAAGGCCAGGTATCCCGAGGCCAAGCTCGTCTATGGGAGTTTGAATGACTCGGCTGTCATTGAAAAGGCTGCTTCGGAAGCGGATATTGTTATTCGTGAGTTTTGTCTTTCTTCCTCTTTTTTTTCTTCTTTTCTTCTTCTTCCTGCGTGTGTCGAGTGGTGTTGTACTTAAATAAACATATTTTAAAGAATAAAACTGACCACCGTATCGGACAGACACGGCCAACTCAGCAGACGATGCCCCTTCGGTCCAAGCCATCACCAAGGGCCTCGAGGCGGGCCACACGGCCGAGAAGCCTGGCTATTGGCTTCACATCAGCGGCACAGCCGAGCTTGCCTATGTATGTCAAACACCCCTCCCTTCTCACTCACAACATTTTTCTTTCCCTCTGCCCATAGAAACCTGTCTGCTGCTTCTCTCCCCCACAAGTCTACTAACAACGCCCCCTCAGCGCGACCTGGCCGAGAAACGCTTCGGCCAACCCCCCTATCCAGACGAGAAATACGACGACATAGCCGACATCCAAAAGATCCTGAACCTCCCCGACGAAGCCCTCCACCGCGAAATCGACAGGGCCGTCGCGGCCGCCAACAGCTCCCCGGCTATCCGCACCGCCATCGTCAGCCCGCCCACCATCTACGGCGCGGGCAGGGGCCCCGGCAACACCCGGTCGATCCAGGTGCCGGACCTGGCCAAGTTTGCGCTGCAGAACGGGCTGGTGCCTGTGGTGGGGACGGGCCTGACCGAGTGGGATCATGTGCACGTGAGTGACCTGGCGGACCTGTTTGTGCTGCTTGTGGAGGCCGCGCAGGATCCCGCGAGGAAGGAGGATGCGGAGGTGTTTGGGGAGCGGGCATATTATTTTGCTGAGGCGGGGGCGCATAACTGGGGGGATGCGGCCAAGTGTGAGTCGTCTTTGTCCCTTTTTCTTTTTCGTCTTTCGTTGAGTTCCCATCTTATATATATATATTTATATATCAAGATTGCTGACATACAGAGATAGGGGTCGCCGACGAGCTCGTCAAGCAGGGCTTCATGGCCGAGCCCAAGGTTGAGATCAAGTCCATCGAGTCACTGACCAACGAGTTCGGCCTCGTCGCCGCGACCTGGGCCATCAACTCCAAGGGTTTTGCGAGCAGGGCGCGGAAGCACCTCGGCTGGAAGCCAACCCGGGCAAGCCTGAAGGACACCGTCGCCGAGACCGTGTCGCTCGAGGCCAAGAAGCAGGGCATCAAGCCGCAGGCTGCTTGATTGGTTCTCTACCGTTATACTGATTGCTTCAAGGCGGGGAGAATTTCTTGGTCAAAGGTTGGCGGAGCAATAATGTCTAGTAGGAGTAGCAGTAGAAACGGTAAGACAAACCAAATGAAAAAGAAATTATAGCCTTTGTGACCCGATTTGGAGCAAGCATGTAAGATGTCCCATTACTAGTGAATGGAAAAGCACTTGGAGCTGGGATTTGACCGTCATCATCAGAGCCACCACCATAAAAGAGTCTACGACGCCTCTTTGTCAATGCTGAAGTACACCTTGACCTCAACCTCGTTGCCCCAGCCTGGCTTGAGCCCCATCTCCTTCCAGGCCTTCTCGATATCAATCTCCAGGACTTCCTCCGAGGTCTTGCTCACAGAGACTGTGTACGGAGGGATGACCTGCCCCTGGATAGTCGCCATGAAGTCATCGTCGATGCTCAGCTGGGGTAGTTTCGAGATGTAGATCCCAAGGACGCCCAGGGCCTTGATGCTTGTGTCGACGAGGACCCTTCCGTTCTCCAGCCAGTCAAACTCATTGCTGACAATGGCAGCGGCGCCAGTCATCTTTCCCAGCAGGCCTAGGTTGGCAACGAATACACGACCGAGGCTCTCGCTGTCGAAAGGAGAGAGCGGGTAGACCGTGAAGATCTCGTAGCCCCGCACGTCGAGCGAGACGGTAATCCTGGAGGCAGGGCTATCTGTCCGGACCGGCGGCGTGATCAAGCCAGTGCTGTGCGCGCGGATGATGTAGTGCATGGAGTCTAGGATACCCGAGAAGCGTCCGAGCGGGATGATGTCTGTCAGGGCGCGGGTAGAGACGTTAAAGACGCCCATGATGGGCGTTCCAGTCACAGCTCTTCCGTTATAGCAGCCAACCTTGAGCAGCGCTTCGTCGTGATAGTCGACATATTGGTCGATGCTGCGTCCCAAGACGCTCGGCCGGAAGATGACCGTCTTCCCATGGGTCGTGATGCCGGTCATCTGGTTGATGAGGTCCATATTGTGAGATCCAGGGGCATCCGTGATGTAGACGGGCCCTCCGCTGACGCAACGGGCAGCCGCGTGAAAGCCCGAGTAGTCATGAACGGTCTGAAACATGTCCCAGTCGGGCAGGATATTCAGGTGCTGCGTGAACAGGCTGTTGTGAGCATTGGCCCAGATGTGCCAGGGATGCGAGGAGGGGACCTCTGGGAAGAAGTCGTCCGAGTTCCTGCACAGGATGGTGGGCCTGTTGCGCGGCAGCTGCGAGTAAAACAGGATGGTCGGGGTCTGCGACATGCAGCTGATGGCCTTGATGCTGAAATACCGAAGAGACGAGATGGTCCACGCATCCAGGTACTCTGTGATGAGCTCCCGTCGTGCTTTGGCGGAGATCCAGGTGTCTGTCATGAACTGCGCATCCGTCTTCACCCCGTCGATGCCACACAACGACAGGAAGCGATAAAAGTCGTCGTAGAATTTCTGCACGTCCTCTTTCGCCACAACGGTCATCTTGCCCCCCAACGGAAGCCAACGGCGATTCTGGTCCTCTCGCACCACAACTTCGGTCTTGTACTTCTTGGCTAGACTGCCGTCGGGAGACAAGCCTGCCCAGTAGCCCAACAGAGCATGCCACACGGCGACGTGCTGAATGTGGGGGTGCCGATCCCTGATCTTTGTGACGACGTCCTTGAGGCCATTTGGAAAAGCTTTCGGTTCAGCCTGAGAGGGGGCTCGTCAGTGAGATTTTCTTCAACCCCTGCCTGGAGAAAGGGAGGCCCCAGATACCTCAAAATCGTTCCAGCCGTATTGAAACTGACCCTCGCCCCGGTAGTCAATGTTTTGCCAGTTGTCATCGATGATCAGACTCGTGACTTTGATGTTGTGTTTAGCCAGCTCGTCAAGGGCGACGAGAACTTTCTCATCTGTGAGCCTCTGGCCAAGAGCGTTCCAGGTGCCTGTGATATGTCAGTAGTGTGTTATATGATGGCCGGATGCCCCAGCCGAGACCAAGGCGATGAGAACCGAAACTCACAAAAGCCCAAGCCATCATACCAATTCTCCATCCACTCCGGCTTCACGCCTTCCTGGAGAGCCTTGAATTCCTCGTCAAACTCGCCCGTCACCTTCTTGCTCGAGAGCACCAACGTCCGGGCCTGATACATGACTGCAGCATTTGCGCTCTCGAAGCTGTGGCCGACCGCAGCCAGCACAGCACCAGACTCTGAACTCTCACTGTCGTTTCTCAGATGGAGCTGCACATTCCCAGATTCGTCACTGCGGAGAGTTGCCATCACGTCATTGACGCCACTGACGGCAAGAAGAACGAGATGTTGCCCTTTTGAGTTGATAAACGCAGAGAGAACAGCGTCCTTGTCCAGCGAGAAGTGGGTTTTGCCATGTCTCGGTGCAATCCAAGGGGCCCAGATGCGGACCAGAGAGAACCACCTGAGGAGATGTCAGCCAAGGGGACCTTCCAGACCCTGGGGGAATAGGGCCTGATGCAGCTTTAGACATGGCGTTGCCCAACCGTTATACCAACAAAAAAAAAAACAAAAAAAAAAAAAGAGCGCGAGAATAGACGCCAGCTAGTCTACACGACATCTCCAGAGGGATACAAGCTTACCCCAGAAAGCCTCCCCAAGGCAGACCCAGGTCTACATCCGTGAATGCAGAGTCTTCGCCCTTTGCAGCATCTGCAGTGGTTGTCAACTCCCAGAGGCGTGTCCCTGGACACTGAGACGAGCAGGACTTGACCTTGATCCTGTCATCGTAGCCCTCGAGAATGCTGCCAAAGTCATCCGGCAGGGCACCGACCGTCAAGTCGCTGGTGACGATGATTGTTCCATCTGTCATGCCCTGTTCATCCCGGATCCATTTCCAGGGCTGGTCCGACCCGTGTCGAAACTTGACTGTGAAGTTCAGCCGTGGCTGCACCGACACCTTGCCCTCGAACCAGAGACGGGCTACAGAGCCGTCGATGCTCTGCAGGGTGGACGGCGTCTTGTCGGTCAGGGACAATGGGGTCTCTGCCCAGATATCGTCGCCGGCTGCGTGCCACAGGGCCACCTCCCAGGGCTGCTTGGCCTGGTCCGAGGGGACCTCGAGGAGGGCTGTGACCTGGACATGTCCCTTCAGCACCTGTGTTACCTGGCCCAGGGGCGGGTAAACCGAGAGAGAAGCGCCCATGTCCTTGATGATGCGCTTCCTCTGCTTTGGGATGTGGTAGATGGACTCGTCATAATCTTCCTCAGGGGCACTCATGATGGAGGATGAAGTCGTCTGGAATGGTGGATCTTTATTCGAACTATGAAGAAAGATGGAGGAGGACAGGAAAGGGGAGCAGAGAGTGATGATGATGGTCCTCCTGCCACGTCGTCAAGAGAAAGAGGGGAGGAGAAGCAGCACGTCTCCTCATGACATCGTGTTCCGTGTTAGGTAAGAGAGCAGCAGCAGCAGCAGTGTTGACTTATTACATCTTAGCATGGCATGTACTACTTACCTCGTCCTCCTGCAGGCTCGACGGCACTGCGGGCAGGTTTCCGCCAGAGACAAGAGAGGGGTTGTTTAGTACTGTGGTACATACGGTAGTACCAAGTACCCAGAGCTTGCAATCCTAGCCACTCACAGCACTGAAGCTCAGATTATCTAATCACCCCCGTCCCTCTAGGTACTCCTGTATCTCCCCGTGACATCAGAGCCCCCTAACCCTAACCCTTCTGCTTCTACTATGCACTATAGTGGAGAGCCTAAGCTGGCAGGCCTGACTAAGCATACGGCCACCAACGGCCAATCAACAGCTTCATGATTCGGGTGTAATCGGGGCAGGGGTCAGGATCTGCCTCAGGCCAGAGGGCGACCCATTTCTTGCTGTGGCAGATTTTGGAGGAGCTCAGCCGACAAGTGTGGCCAGCAACCAGCCAACCAGACCAAGCTCAAGTGGGCGTGCGGCTTGCCGGAAGAGTAAACGTCGAGTTCGATTTTCTTGAGACGACGAAATAAACGCCTCAATCCCGACTTCCACCACGCTCCCAAGCAACCCTCCTCCCTCCCACCACCACCACCACCACCCATCAAGCCCGGTCTCCAGGTGCTCCCCGACCGCAGCCAGGTCAAGAAGAGAACTCGACCTGAACCTTTTCACCTGATCCCACCATCTCGTCTTCCTCCAAGATGGCATCCCGGAGACTCGCCCTCAACCTTTCCAAGGGCCTCACCCGGAGGGCATATCCTTCTGCCCCGCTGAGGCGCACCTTTGCCACCCCCGTCTCTGCGCCCATCAAGACCCAGACGACCACCCTCAAGAATGGCCTCACCGTCGCTACCCAGCACTCGCCGTACGCCCAGACCTCCACCGTGGGCATGTGGATCGATGCGGGCTCGCGAGCCGAGACGGCGGAAAACAATGGCACTGCGCACTTCCTCGAGCACCTGGCCTTCAAGGTATGGGATCAATTGAGCCTGCCGGGCGCGTCTGGGAGAGAAGGTCAAGGACTGCCTGCTGACTTTTTTCTTCTTCTTCTTCTCTTGCTTGTCTGAAAACAACAGGGTACCTCCAGCCGGACACAGCAGCAGCTCGAGCTCGAGATCGAGAACATGGGCGCCCACCTCAACGCCTACACCTCGGTATGTCGTCACACATCATACGATACCCTGATGTAGTATAGTAGTCAGTGTCTGACAGCAGCGCAGCGCGAGAACACCGTCTACTTCGCCAAGGCCCTCAACGAGGACGTGCCACAATGCGTCGACATCCTCGCCGATATCCTCCAGAACTCCAAGCTCGAGCCCGCCGCCATCGAGCGCGAGCGCGATGTGATCCTGCGCGAGTCGGAGGAGGTCGAGAAGCAGATCGAGGAGGTCGTCTTTGACCACCTGCACGCCACCGCCTTCCAGCACCAGCCCCTCGGCCGTACCATCCTGGGCCCCAAGGAGAACATCCGCGACATCACCAGGACCGAGCTCTCCAACTACATCAAGCACAACTACACTGCCGACCGCATGGTCCTCGTCGGCGCCGGTGGCATCCCCCACGAGAAGCTCGTCGAGATGGCTGACAAGTACTTCGCCAAGCTGCCCTCCAAGTCCCCCGAGACCCACGCCTACCTGCTGTCCAAGAAGAAGCCCGAGTTCATTGGCTCTGACGTCCGGATACGCGACGACACCATCCCCACCGCCAACATCGCCATCGCCGTCGAGGGTGTCAGCTGGAACGACGATGACTACTTCACCGCCCTGGTCGCCCAGGCCATCGTTGGAAACTACGACAAGGCCATGGGCAACGCCCCTCACCAGGGCAGCAAGCTGAGCGGTTTCGTCCACAAGAACGACCTGGCCAACAGCTTCATGAGCTTCTCCACCAGCTACAGCGATACCGGGTAAGCTCCCCCTTTTCCTTCTTCTCCTTTAGCACACTATACAACTCAAAGACCGGAAGAGAGAAGAAGAAGAACAAGAACAAGAACAAGAAGAAAAGCCGCTAACAGATGTGTGTGTGGCAGACTCTGGGGCATCTACCTCGTCACCGACAAGAAGGAGCGCATCGACGACCTCGTCCACTTCGCCATCCGGGAGTGGACCCGCCTGTGCCAGTCCGTGACCGAGGCTGAGACCGAGCGCGCCAAGGCCCAGCTCAAGGCCTCCATCCTCCTGTCTCTGGATGGCACCACCGCCCTGGCCGAGGACATTGGCCGCCAGATCGTCACCACCGGCCGGCGGCTGAGCCCCGGCGAGATCGAGCGGACCATTGATGCTGTGACCGCCGAGGATGTCATGAGCTTTGCGCAGAAGAAGATCTGGGACCAGGATATTGCCATCTCCGCCGTCGGCAGCATCGAGGATCTGTTTGACTACCAGAGAATCAGGGGCAGCATGAGCAGGATGTTCTCTTAAGAAACGAAAAGTGGGAGGGGGGAAATAAGAGAGAACTGGAAGCCGGCTGGCAGAACAGGCAAGCAAGCATGAATCAATGAAAAGAGAGAGAGAGAGAGAGAGAGCGGGTGAGGAGAAGTTGGCCGGCGGGGGGGGGGGGGGAGAGCCGGTGTCACGTTGGGTGTATAATATCTGTGAGAAAGACTACGGACCCGGGTTGTACTGTAGTACGGAACGGGGGAGGATAGGGCGGTAGACATAGAATCGAAAGGTTTGGTCCTCTCACCAAAGAACGAAAAGGAGACCGCCGAAGGAAAAACTTAAGCAAGATCATTTGTTTTCCTTTGTTCAGAACAATTGCAAGGTTCAAGATTTGGCTCATTTTTTCTTCTTCCTTTTTCATGGGTGGTTTGGAGGAGGAGGAGGAGGAGGAGGAGGATGATGATGATGATGGAATGTAGCAACACGAAGGGAAGAGAAAAGGTAAAAAGGGGAATGGAAAATATACTCTCATATCATGACCATCGAACAATCCACAAAAATAAGGCCCTCAAGTGGGAAAGAAAGATGAGATGATTTCCTGGTGGGAGCTGACTGGATGATGTCTCTTGTATTCATTGGTATTTTTCATTGTACAGTAGTAGTAGTCGTAGTAGTACTTGAGGGGAGGCATACATATGAAGAGATGAAAGAGAAGGCCTCTGGAATTACATGGTCAAAATATACATACAGCTTTCCGCTAAAAACATATTTCAACAACAACTCCACAACACACACATACACACGCTTATGCCCCCTGAGCCACCTCATCACCTCCCCCCTCTACCTCTCCCACCTTTCCCTCCTCCTTCTCCGTATACGCAGGCGGAGGCAGCCCCTCCCCCCCTTCCACCCAGACCTGCGCCAGCTCTCTCTCAATCTCATCCCGCCGCCTCTTCCACCCTTCGACCTTGGCCAGCCTGTCCCGCAGCTCGTGCAGCTCCCTCTCGACGTGCATCTTCTCGCGCTCCGTACCGATCCTCTCAAACTCCCACTGGTCGCCTGCCTCGCCCAGGCCGAGCACGAGGTTGAAGGTGTGGTATTTCTTGAGAGAGGCGCGGGTGGAGATGGTGATGAGTGCTATTTGCGCGGTCAGTCAGAGAGAGAGAGAGAGAGAGAGAAAAGAAGAAGAAAAGAAAAGAAAAAAGAAGCCTTTTGTGTTTCAATTACAACAATTGAAGATCCGGGGGTTCTCATATCAACAAAATGGGGGAAAACTCTCAAGAAACTTACTTATCCCCTTGTCCTTGCATGTCTCGTAGAGCAAACCCTCCACATCCGAACTGACAGCGCTGGTGCCCTCGTCGATAAAGGCATACTGCGGCTCATGGTACAGCAGGCGGGCGATGGCCATGCGCTGCTTCTCGCCGCCGCTCAGCACGTCCTTCCACTCCTTCTTGGTGTCCCAGCCGCCCTCGCGGTCGGGCAGGTAGCCGAGACGCGCGGCCTCGAGGACGTTCTTGAGCTCGTACTCGTTCCGCCTCTTGGCGCGCATGTCGGCCTCGCCGTCCGGGTAGATGACCTGGTCGCGCAGGGTGCCGACGCTGAGGTAGGGCCGCTGGGGGAGGAACATGATGCCGTCCTCGCCGTTGGCCTTGGGGCGGGAGACGAGGCCGCGGTAGACGGGCCACAGGCCGGCGAGGATGCGGGCGACGGCGCTCTTGCCGACGCCGTTGGAGCCCGAGATGAGCAGGTGCTCGCCGCGGCGGACGATGAGGCTCAGCGAGTCGACGAGCTCGTCGCCGCCCTGGGGCCAGAGGGCGGGCGCGACGACGGGCACGTGCTCGAGGCGCACGCCGTCGAAGCCGCGCTGGATGGTGCCCTGCACGTCGGACAGGGCGTACAGCTCGCCGCCCGAGGCGCGGGCCGGGTAGGCGCCGGCGTGGACGCGGTGCAGGGTGGCGATGAGGGTGTAGACGCGCGAGGTGTAGCCCGCCAGCTCGGACAGGTCCTTGATGCTGTACATCATGCGCCCGCCCGCGTCCGCGAGCGAGAGCATCAGGCGCTTGTTGGTGATGAAGTTGCCCATGCGCGAGCGCTCGCGGCCGCCCTTCTCGGACGGCTCCAGCAGCTCCGAGGCGCCGCCCAGGCCGCCCCAGGCGGGCAGGAAGACGGGCAGGGACGACAGCAGGTAGCCGTAGGCGGACCAGCTGTACTTGAGGATGAAGTCCTCGAGGATGTTGTAGCGGATCTTGAGCATGTAGATGCCCTCCATCCAGGTCTTGAGCGACCGGAACTCGCGGTTCAGAAAGTGCTTCTCCATGTCGGCGCCGCCGTAGAAGGCGACCTCCTCGGCATTGGCTATGAGCCGCGCGTGCAGGGAGCGGAAGTCCCCCTCCTTGGCGCCCTCGACCGCCTTGAGCTTGCCGAACGGGGGGGAGAGCCGGCGCAGGATGGAGGCCGTGAAGAAGTAGTTGCTCAGGAGGCCCGTCAGGGCGAGCGGGCCGAGGGAGCGGTAGAGCTGGTAGTTGAAGACGCAGATGTCCACGAGGGGCTTGCCCAGGGACGAGTAGAGGTTGGCGGCGGCGGCGCAGAAGAGGGTCAGGTCCTGGGTGATGTACTGGTCGGCGCCCTGGCCGACGCCGCCGTCCAGGTTGGAGAGCTTGTAGTAGTTGAGGTTGTCGTTCAGGTACAGGTCGTGGATGTACCGGGTGAGCCTGGTGCGGAAGGCGATGGACACCTTGGACTCGAGGAACTTGATCATGGCGTTCACGTACGAGGCGAAGCCGCCGAGGCCACACCACTTCACGATGCCCCAGAGGAACAGCCTGCCGTTGCCGGCGACGAGGTCGCGCACGATCTCGCCGTCCAGCCGCGCGACCACGAGGGACAGGTACGTCCGCAGCATGAGGAACACCCCGTGGCTGACCAGGAGGCCTGCCTCCTTGCTGGTCCACCTGGGGATCATGATGCTCATCAGGCTCAGGAACTGGTGCAGGAAGGCCAGGTTGAGGCCCGGCTTGGTCTGGGCCCCGGGCACCGTGCCGTCGCCGAGGCCAGACACCCTGGGCGGGTTGAGGAACAGGCGGCGGTGGGCCTCAAAGGTCAAGGGCTTGGTGGTGTGGAGGATCACCTTGGAGGTGCCGTCCTTGTAGGGCACGTAGATGGTGCGCGAGCCGTCCTTGTTGTGCACCCACGAGTTGGTGCGCACCAGCTTGACGCCCTGCTCCCGCTCGAAGCGCCGCCGCCTCCATCGCCTGCGCGAGCCCTCAGCGCCGAGCACGATGGACGACAGGAGCGCGAGGGTCGCGAGGAGCCTCGTCGTGCGCGACGTCTGGCGCAGGCGCGTGCGGAGCAGGCAAGTATATCTGTCGACGAACCCGAGGATGGCCGCCTCGGCGGCGGAATGCCGCAGTGTTGACTGCGTGGCCATTTTGGCACGGGCGCGGGAAGCGAGTCAAAACAAAGAACAGCGAGCGCTATCGTGCCATCGGAAGGCGGCTTGGAGGAGTGGGCACTCTGCCACAGGATCGGTTCACGAGCAGCCTCGGTGGTCCAGTGTCGCGACGAGGATCACAGGCGAAGGAGGAGGCCGGGTGAGTATTTTGTTGAGGGGGGGGGGGGGGGAACGATGTACTAGTATCGTACAAGCTCTCAAGTTGAACCGCTGCGGTTGATGTATCCAAACATGAATCTGCTGAGGAACTTGGGATCTCGAGCTCGAGCAAAGGACGACTTGTTGTGTTGTCGATGGCAATCAAGAATTCCCGAAGTCAAACGGTCATCATTATTCGGCAGAGCTTCTAGAGTTGACGAGGTTTCTGGCATGTGATCCATCCCACTAACCAAGCCCCCCCCCCTCCCCCTTCCCGGGCATTCCTTCCCTTCTAAAAGCTACCTATCATACATGCTAAAGTACCGCTATAGGGCAGCGCTATAGTGGCCGTGGCCTTTCCCCAGAAAACGCTTCGCCTCGCCTCGGGTGTCCAAAGTCTGGGGAAGACCAGGGTCTTTATGTCTTGTGGTCCTTGGGTAGAGGAAGGAGGAAGAGAAACAGGACGGGTAGGACATTTTCCAACAAGGTTTTCAGAGTGTACTTTTGCTTATTTTGTTTTTCTTTCCCTCTTGTTCTTCTTCGGTCTTTTGAGAGATATTAATTCTGATGATCCCAGGGCCGGGCCTGCTGCTCATCATCATACCTCCTCCTCTGTCACACCTGGATTACCCCGTGGCCGTTGGAACAAGCAGAGATAAGGACAGAAGGACAGAGAGCTCGAGCTTGAAACAAGCTTGTCTCCTATTCCCTATCTGCCTTGTCTCTTTTGGTCCTCACGAGCGACCGGTCTCGACAGACAGACAGACAGACAGACAGACCGACCGACAGGAAACGGGCGCCATATTCCTGATGTGGCCTTGTCCCCCGTTGGAAGGGCGAGAGCTGTCGTGACTCGTTGACACACCCTGTCCCAGGCTGTCCTATTAGATTCGACCATCACTATCACTATCACTTGTGCATGTGGCAGTCACAGCGATTACTCTGGCATGTCCTCATTCCTGGTTGAGGAGAGCACACTTGGACTTGCGAGGATATGTGCGAGGAGGAGGGGCTCCATTGATCGACCACCTGGGGCTGTTCCCGCCCATGCGTGTGTGAATGAGATGGATGGGTGCCCCCCCCCCCCTCGGGGTGTGTTGCCCGGATTGCCACTCTTTTTCCCGGGCGCCAACAGGGCCAATCAATCCCGTCCATCCACAACTTCTTGGGTGTGTGTCTGCTGGTGCGGGAACGGGGACGACCATGTCCCATCCACCCAAGTTGCACGCAGGCTTTTGGGGCAGCCTGTCAGGGTGTGTGCCGGACAGAATCCTGGTTTGGAATTCACGCGATTGGCCGCATCGTCTGACGGCATTGCCTAGTCAAGAGCCCAGGACCAGGACCTCCCTCCCCTGCCTGGACCAGAAAAGAGAGGAAGAGAAAAAAGAGAAAAAAAAAGGGACGAGGGCCAGCTTATTGTGGGAGTGGCTTGCAGAGCCTCCTCTCCCTCTTTTCCCTCCCTCATCCACTTTTTCCCATACACCTCCTCTCTCTCGATTACCAGGGACGGCACCCAATGAAACCCTATGGTACTATACCATGAGTGATAATATGTACTAGGTCCCAGTGGAAGACGAAGGAAGAAGAAGAAGAAGAGAACAAGAAGAAGAGGGTCGGGTCATGGCTGTGTAGCACCGAGTACCTCTTCTCTCCCCTTCTCTCCCCTTCTCTCCCTCCCTCGTTCCTTGGTCTCTGTGTCCCCGGCCGAGCCGCCATCTCCGCTGTGCGTGGAACCTCGTGTGTGGAATCCTGCATACGCCGTTCCGGGCTCTCTCTCTCTCTCTGACGAGCCGACAAGCAGCCTGCCTTCTGGTTGCCGTCTGCCGCCATCGTGCTACGGTACCACTCTTGCCCCTTTCTCTCTGTACTCCCCCAGGCCAAGTACACACCACGGTGAATTCCGTTGTTCTAGAATCTACGGCAGAAGGTTGTTGACCACCCCGACCTCGTCCTTGAATTCGGGCCCCGCTCCAAGGAGGAGGAGGAAGAAGAAGAAGAAGAAGAAGAAGAAGAACAGGAAGGGGGGCAAGGACATCATTTCACAGAGAAAAGAATGGCCGGCTTTTCCATCTCAGGATGGGGAATTAAATCACTCTCGAGGCTAATCAGCGATCTGGTATAGCGTGGCCTGTCGATGAAGCGGACAATTCTCTTGTTGACAGGGACCAACAGTTTGTGCGCGGAAATATCGTGGTAGCACTGGGCCGTCGTCATTTCCCAACACCCATCCGAGCTATTCCTTCACGCCTGGGCGCTGTACCTCCCCCCTCCCTCCTCCCTCCTCCCTCTTTTCTCTTTCTCCATCGCGCAGGGACTCTGTCAAATCTCCTTTGCTGGATACTGTTACTGTGCTGATGATATTATATCATATCTTTTCGGGTCTGTGGTCTTGTCGCGTGGGCTCCTTGTCATGTCAGATCTCATCCTTGGCCCGGCATATCTGCTTCTCTCAATCTCTTGTCTGTCCTCTCATTTTGTTTTCTTCTTCTTCTTCTTCTTCTTCTCCTCCTCCTTCTCTTTCCCTCATGTAAAATTATCCCAAATACGGATCGGTCAGACCAGGGGATCGAGGGATCAACAGCACAGAAGAGAGAAAATTAATCCACATCCTCGGAAACTACTTTATCGCACTATGGCCCCTATGGGCAACAGCACCAGAGAGAAAGAGAGAGAGCGAGAGAGAGCGAGAGAGAAAGAGAGAGAGGCCCCTCTGCCGGGGTAGAGTATCATCGAGCCTGAAATAACCCAATCTGAAGGAGTTCATTAGCGGGCCCATAAATTGTAGAGGCGCCAATCCTCATTGGGCAGCCCAGGACCAAGGCCTCCCCAAGGGCCTTACAGGGGGTCCTTCGATCGGTTTGGGGCGAGAGGAGAATACGCTGGCGGCGCAACCTTGGGAAGCGAAATTGCAGACGCCCGTTCTTCAGCCTCCAGTACCCCATTCTTGCACTCCATTGCACACGCCCTAATCCAAACCTGCTGTAGGCGCTGCACTGCACCCGCACCACTGTTCTGCCCTGTACGCGCTGCACAACACAAGCACTGCATATCACTGCACCGCACCCTTCCGCTGCTGCTGCTGCTGCAGAGGCCCCTGCACCTCCAAGCACAACACTGCTCGGCACCGCATTGCACCCTACCCATGCCCTGCCCTGCCTTGCCTTGCCTTACCCCTTCTCGTCCCGACCGACCCTACGATCTACCCTCTACTACTCTTTCTCTCCCCCCCCCCAAAAGCTCCTTTCTCTTCCTGCAGTCCCAACCCAAACCACAACCTTTTTTCCCACCCCTCCGGCCTCGATCCTGGCAGACCAAGCCGGCGCCGCGTGCGATTTATTCCTTTCTTGCCCAAGGTCAATTCTACGGCCAGCCTTGCCCTGCCCTTGAACTGACCTGCCCTGCGATCGGCCGTTCACTCATTCCTCGTCCCGTCGAGAATTGCTTCTCTGGTATCTTACGATACGATATAACGACAACCTCACCGACGACCTTTGAGGGTTTCCTGCCTCCCACCTCCTTTTTTCCTGGGCGCTCGATCGCCGCAGCTGGCCTTTCCGACCGAGATCACCTCCTGGATCCGTCCAGCGACCTCCTCAAGAAGTTTGCCACCTACGAGCCTACGTTTGGCTCCTTGAACGCTGAGTTGCTGTTGCGCTCTGCATACCGCCGTCACGAACGCCCCTCGACGTCGCCGACACGCCGGATTGGCCTGTACGGGCTATCTGCTGCCGGGACCACTCAGGAGGCTTTAGAGAGGAGGGCAAGAGGCTTCAGCTGAATCCGACTTCAAGCAGACGTGTGTTACCCTCTCTCTCTCTCTCTCTCTCTCTTTCTCTCTCTCTCTCCCCTAGTCATCCCCCCCCATCCAACACCCGCTGGCGATAGAGGGGGGCCTCCACATGCGAACTCCAAGTCACGGTGAACCTCCGTGGTCTACCCTATTGCCGGCCGACTGCCCTCGTTAGGCTGACGACCTGCGGTGGTTGGGGCCATATTTCCCCCCCCAATCCTCCTCGTCGCGCCGATCTTCTTTCTCACTCTCTCACTCTCTCACTCTCTCACTCCCCTGGATGCTGACCAACCCGAACCCCAGGCCGAATCCAACCTGCCCACGTCGATCCTACCCGCAGAGCCCAAAACTCGGCGACATGTCCCGAGACCTGCTCGAGAAAACCCAGAACCAGGAAAACTCGAGAGATATCGATACTTCGTCCGCAGAGGAGGTTCCAACCACCACCAAGAGGAGCAGGGGTCTGTTGCACGTGCCGTCGAGGTCCTCGTCCCAGAAGAACCAGCCGTCGCCCACCGCGAGCGGGCTGAGCGGCGTCACTGCGAGCGAGTCCAGGGAGAGCTTCGGCGACCGCTCCAAGGGGTCCAAGGCGAGCATCATGGGCCGCCACAGGAACGGGAGCGCCTCCAGCAACCGGTCGGCTGTCGAGACCGCACAGACCGCGACCTCGGCTACCGCGAATGCGCCCGTACAGCAGAAGAAGAAGAAGGGAGGCCTGCTCTCGCTGTTCTGCTGCGGTGTCCCCGACGATGCGAACGCCCTCGACAACGAACCCGCCGACGTCCCGGGCCACAAGGTCGACAAGCTGCCACACCGGCCGCGGACGGCCAGCCGGAGGCAGACGCCGTCAGAGCACGGCGGCAGCAAGGCGCAGCTGACAGAGAAGGATGCGCTGGCGGTGCAGACTGGTGCCGACTCGTCCAAAGCGAAACGGGCGTCGTCGGGTCCCACCGCCCAGGACCAGCCGGCGCCGGCTGAGGAGCCAACCCAGGTAGCGCCCACAGCCCTCGCGGGACCAACCGTGACCGTCCAACCCCCTCCGCAGGAGGCCGTCGTGCCCGGTCCGGCGGGGCGCCAGACCCATGACAAGGATGACGATGGCGATTCCCCGATGGCAGACCCGCCAGTGATCTCGGCGACAGAGCCCGTGGTCCAGCCCATGGACGTGGATGACTCGCAAGGTCTGCCTCCCGCACCACCCATGCCAGCGGCGCCCAGCCCGCCTCAGGACGCCGAGGACAGCCTCGTCGCTGTAGCGCCCGACCAGCCCCAGCAGGAATGGCTGCTGCCTCCAATACAACCCCACCTGAAGGGCAGGAAGTGTCTTGTTCTCGATCTGGATGAGACCTTAGTGCACAGCTCGTTTAAGGTAAAGGATCATCCCTTCTTGTACATATTGGACCCTTCCTGAGAGACTGACGTGCGCGCACAGATACTTCACCAGGCCGACTTCACCATACCAGTAGAGATTGAGGGCAACTACCACAATGTCTACGTCATCAAGCGGCCGGGCGTCGATCAGTTCATGAAGAGGGTTGGAGAGTTGTATGAGGTCGTCGTCTTCACGGCGTCAGTATCAAAGGTACGTCTCTTGCTTTGGTCGTGATAACCAGTCCAACCCCCTCCGCCCTCTTTTATTTTTATTTTTATTTTTTATTTTATTTTTAAAAAGAGGAACCATGCTAATCTCGAACCCAAATAATAGTACGGTGACCCCCTACTGGACCAGCTGGACATCCACGGCGTTGTCCACCACCGACTGTTCCGGGAAAGCTGTCACAACCACGGTGGCAACTATGTCAAGGATCTCTCCAAGGTCGGCCGAGACCTGAAAGACACCATCATCATCGACAACTCCCCCACATCCTACATCTTCCATCCCCAGCATGCTGTGCCTATCAGCAGCTGGTTCTCGGATGCGCATGACAACGAGCTTCTAGATTTGATACCCGTCCTCGAAGATCTTGCCGGAGCGAACGTGCAAGATGTGAGCCTTGTCCTCGACGTGACTCTTTGAGAGAGTTCCACCTCACAAGCCTTCTTTCTTTTTTTTTCTTTTTTTCTTTTTTTTATGTCTATAATACCGCCACCAAAAACACCTACCTGCACAACGGTTCAAAACCAACAAAATACAAATGCACACCTCTCCTCCACCAGTTCGACAGCAGTTGCACAGCGCAAACTCATTACGCCAAATGTCAGACTCTTATATATATATATTTTTTTCGGCTTGGCTCAATCATAGCGGACGGCGTTGGGAGACTGCATCACCGGCCGAGGTTGGTGTAGACCTACTGTTTAATAACTCATAAATAGTAAGGCTCTCGCAGTGAAGATCTGCCAGCCTGAAGCAACAAATGGAGAGAGGTGGGTGGCAGGGCGGGTGGGTTCACGGGTCACAGGAGCGGGAGCAAAAGCCGATGCGCCTTGGAGATCGACGCTTCTGGGGATGACGAAAAGAAAGAAGTCGAAGCAAGCGGAGAGAGGACGGGTCGCTCGGAGAAGACGTCTTGGACGTTTTGAGAGACACAGAGGAAGGGGTGGGGGGGGGGGTGAGGAGTGAGAGAAATGAAAGAGAGAGAGACTCTGACCGCGGCTGGTCATGATCTTATTTGAGCAAAACTTCTTCTCAAGGCGCGATTCAGGATGATAAAATCTGGAGGGACTCGCGGCCAGGCTCTCTGCTACTCTTCTTCTTCTTACCAGTGGTGGAAGCACTTTATCATTTCGAGGAAAAGGGGCAGTCAGCGACCAGGCGGCATATGACTTTCGTTGTTTCTGTTGCGACTTTCAGGGGTCTTGTTATTATTATTTTCTTTCTTTCTTCTTTTTCTTTCTTGTAAGCCGAAGAAACCACCCACCCATCCACCACCACCACCACCAACGCTTTTTTGATTCTGTTTCATTTGTCCAACCACCTCTTTTTACCCAAACACATTATCCGGGGACCACCAGAACCATAGCTGTGGTTTGCTTTTTCAGCTTTTTCACATATATAAGGGGGGGGGCCAGAAGGAAAGAAAGGGGGAGGGAGGGGGGGGCGGGGAGAGAGGAAAGAGGAGGCACAAGGAGGCACGAGATAGTTGTCTGCGAGCAGACAGCTACTTCAAACAGACAAACATGGAGTTGGAGAAATTGATAGCGTTTCTGCTGAAGTGCTTCCTGATGTCATGTGCTCTGTTTTCTGTTCTGGCTTTTGTGTATTAATTTTTATTTTTATTTCATCTTTTTCCTCCCCCTTTTTTTGAAAAAAAAAAGAGAAAAAAAAGAAACAACAACGAAGACTTGTGAATGGTATTGTTGGTTGGTTGGTCTGCTCATGAATAGGGAATGCAGGCATCATGATTGAGCCCATCAATGTAAAAGGCAACACTGTTCACAAGAAAATAGGGTTGATGGGGGGAGTAAAGAGGATTCTGTGAGCGGAGAGATAGGAATCATACTCAGTCTCTCTACCCTATTGTTGATCTTTGAACAGTAAGGGTAAGTGAATCAAGGGCATGCGAAACTGCACTGGACAAGAGGTCCTGACTACCTCCCATCGTCTATCAAGAGAAACCAGCATCAGCAGACACCTCGCCATAAGCCTCCATGATGATACTATGCATGACTCTCAACCAAAGGAATCATCAGTCCACCCTTGCCCCCCTCCTTTCTTCCCAAAATGAATTTTTTTTTTTTTTGATAATTCTAAAACCTAGTCTGATTTCCCAAGTGTCAAAAAAAATAAAAAAATAAAAAAGGACCCATTCATCCAGGTACTATCTCACTTTCCACGGATATCTCCATACTGGAACTCATATCTGAGACTTGCAGGGGGGAACCTTGGGAAGAAGGGGGGGGGGGGACTATGGCTCGGAGGAAGCCAGATCGGACGAGAAAAGTTTGGTTGGAGAAACGGACAGAGTACATGATTGATTTTTGATTACCTGGTCTTGCAGGTAATTAGGTACAGTAGGTGGTCCCAGCGCTTTCCGTCCTTGGTCCTGAGGCTTTCCTTCTTCCCCTGTAGCGTCTAGCCTTTCAGCTTTGCCTGCTTGCTTGCCTGCCTGCCTGCCGCCGGCAAAGCACCCTTACCCCAGTCCCTGCTGCGGGTGGTAGTGGTGGTGGTAGCAGTGTGTCAGCTAGCTACAACCAGACAGCCCGGGGAGGGGGGGGTTCCAATTGAACACCTGTTTTCAGGGACTGCCGCTGGATTTCAATTGAGGTTTCGAGAGAAAGAGAGCCATCAACACACACACACACACACCACACAACATCCTGTCCTCGGGCTCTTTCTTCTCACTCTGCGCCACTCCTTCTTTCTCCTGTATCTAACGGATTGATTGACACACTGCTTAATTTTTTTTTCCTTACGTCCTTTTTAATTCTCACAATCACCGCTGGTCAAAATGGTATGTTTGCGCCGCCTCTGGTTTCCCTGCCCTGGGTTATGGAGAGAGAGAGAGAAAGAGAGAGAGCAACTTTGCATCGCCGCATAGCTTCTCAAGCTCAAGAAAGCCAGCATCGACGGTTCCCTCTCCTCTCCTCTCCTCTCCTCTCCCTCTTGCTCAAACCTCCCATCACCCCGTCCATCCATCCATCCCTCTCGCCCCCGGAGCATCCCTTCCCCCAAAAAGCAGAGCTCAGGGCCGCACCGCTAACGCTTCCACCAACCACAAAAAAAAACAGTCTTCCCCCCGCCCAACCTCCCCACTGAACTCCCCTCCCGCCTCGGGTGCCGCCACGGGAGCTCGCCCAGAATCGCCTCCCCCGCCGGGCGGTGCGCGCGCCGTGATCCGCCGCCGGGCTGCGGCCGACCAGAAAGAGAAGGTGGCGAGCGCGAGACCGAACAGCACGCGGGCGGCGGGGGCTGGTGGGAGCAGCAGCACTATGTTGAGTATGTCATGTCGTCTTTTTGGCCCTTGGAGCAGATAGAAGGGGAGGAGACAGGAAAGGAGAGGAGAGGAGTTGTGGGGGGAGAGGAGGGTGAGAGAGAGAGAGAGAGAGAGAGAAAAGAATGTTGTGTGCTGTGGAGAGATTCCTTGAGCGGACACACGGTCTTGTCTCGGCGGACCGGAGTGAGCTCTGGTCGCCAACATGCGCGAGAGGCGAGACGGCGGCGCTGTTGACATGTACGGCTTGGTTTTGGCTAACATTGCTGCGTGCTATAGGGCTCTACACCGACGAGTCTCCCGGTCTGAAGGTTGATCCCGTGGTCGTCCTCGTTCTGTCCCTGGTCTTCATCTTCAGCGTGGTCGCTCTACACAGTATGTCGATACAGGACTTTCCTTTGGAATCGCTTTGGTATAAAGGATTCAGCTAACGGGTTTGCAACAGTCATTGCCAAGATCACCCGCAAGTTCTCCAGCTAGACGAACAGCCGATCGACACGGAAATGGGAATATCAGGACAGGGAATTGCTATGGGAGATAAGAGAGAGAAGATGATGCTTTGTCGTCGAGGTTGATGGGGCTGCTTGGAAAAGGGTGGCCGGCCTGGACGACACGATACGATTCGGGACAATAGGCGAGAATCGCTTGTAATGTCGCTCTGCAGCAGCGATTGCACCGGCGAGGCTGTGTCTTTATTCTTGGCCCTGGCTTGCTATCATACAAAAGAAGACCAAACCCCCCCCCCCCCCCATATCTTGTTCCTTTGCGGCGTCGGGGCTACTCAAAGGGGGCTAGGAGGTGTGGTTGATTAAATTGGACTTGCATTCGGATCATCAGATGTTGGTGTGTGTTTGTCTGCTGACTCTCCTGCTCAATGCTAAATAAAACATTGTACACGCGATGACTGACTTTGGAACTGCTCACCCACGCACCCACTCACCTGCTACATAATAGCTAGTAGGTAATACCGCGCGCTTTTCGCTTCGTAAGTTTTGATGCTCGTACATATTGTATGTCTTTTGCCGCCGCTACAGGGGGCTGTGAATCCCCAAGATCCGCTTTATCTGGTGGGTTGCTTGATTGGCTTGGCTTGTCTTGCAGCAGCGGCCAAGGAAACAGGGCCCTGGTAACTTCTCTCTTTCCCCCGCGCCACCAGAAACGTCGTCATCGGGCCCCCTAAGGTTAATAGAGTTCGAGTTGTAGCAGCAGCAACTGACCTTTTTTTTTTTTAAGGCCTCAAAGATACTCTCGACCGAGAGACTCAATCAGTTCATTGTAAACAGGTCCTTTTTATTTTATTTTTGATTATTCTCTCCTGCCTGAGTGGATATCTTGTGCCTGGATTCGGCACCTACAGCAGTTACAGTATTGAACTTGAACCTCTTGTTCACGTGCTGCCCCTCCTCCCTGCTTCCTTCCCCTTCCTCACTCACTCACACAGGCAACCGACATTATTGAAACTTCTTTTTCTTCTTCTTCTCTTCTTTCTTTTTCTTTTCATCAACGCCACAGCTCTTCTTTCTCACACATGGAGACGACACAAGTCTGAACGCAGACAAACCTGTCTATTACCATCGATCGTCCCAGTTTCTCTTCTCACTCAAGCCTCTCAACACTTTGACTTGACGTGACCCTCCAACGACGACGACCACTACCACCACCACCACTGCCAATACCATGGATAAGAGGAGAGCGCCTGTATCTGGCTCGTCGGCCGTGAAGACGTCGACCACTGACGCCCCAGATCTGGCTGAACTTGCTGGAAGCAGCCCGCTGGACCTTGGAGCCAACGAGGATGCGCCTCCGGCATACGGCGAGCTCCATGACCAGTTGAACCTCTCACAGGCGGGGTTCAATGCTGATGCCTCCATTACAGGTACGTTCCTCTGGGGGGGGGGGGGGGGGGGTTTCTTTGATGAAGAGAGAGAGGGGGAGAGGATCGACAACAGAGACGGCATCTTGCTAACAGTAATCTCTTTACACCCAACACAGACGATGGCCGTATTCGCATCAATATCAACCAGACCAACGGCACGCTGGCGGATCTCCTGGCTCCGGCCCTCCTGCGAAGCCAGGCTCTTCCCTCTGAGAAGTCCTCAGAGCCTCTCCCGCCGGCATACCTCCCACCCAGCCTTGGTGGCCAGCCTGGGCAGGAGCCCCCTCCGAGGCTGAACGTGGTGATCCAGATCGTCGGCTCGCGCGGTGACGTCCAGCCCTTTGTGGCCCTGGGCAAGGTGTTGAAAGATACCTATGGCCACCGCGTTCGCGTCGCCACCCATCCCGTGTTCCGGTCCTTTGTCGAGGAGAACGGCCTCGAGTTCTTCTCCATCGGCGGGGACCCGGCCGAGCTCATGGCCTTCATGGTGAAGCACCCAGGGCTCATGCCGGGCTTCGACGCGGTCAAGAGCGGCGAGATTGCCAAGCGGCGGAGGGGCATCGAGCAGATCATCCTGGGCTGCTGGCGGAGCTGCGTCGAGGCGGGCGACGGCCTGGGTCCGCCGCCGGAGCCACACCAGAGCGGCGAGCCCCTGAGCTCCTTCACCAGTGGCGACTACACCCTGCCCGGCCACGCTGCGGGCAGCAAGCCCTTTGTGGCCGACGCCATCATCGCGAACCCGCCCAGCTTCGCACACATCCACATCGCCGAGAAGATGGGCATCCCCCTGCACATGATGTTCACCATGCCCTGGACGGCCACCAAGGCCTTCCCCCACCCGCTGGCCAACATCGAGAGCTCCAACGCCGAGGTTGTCATGACCAACTACGTCTCGTACGCCCTGGTCGAGATGATGACCTGGCAGGGGCTGGGCGACGTCATCAACCGCTTCAGGACCAAAGTGCTGGACCTGGAGCCGCTGAGCCTGATCTGGGCGCCGGGCCTGCTGACCAGGCTGCAGATCCCCACCACGTACTGCTGGAGCCCGGCCCTGATCCCCAAGCCCACCGACTGGGGCAGGGAGATCAGCATCTCGGGCTTTTACTTCCTCGACCTGGCCACCTCGTACACGCCCGACCCAGAGCTGGCTGCCTTTCTCGACGCCGGCCCGCCGCCCATCTATATCGGCTTTGGGTCCATCGTCGTCGACGACCCCAACAAGCTCACGCGCATGATCTTCGACGCCGTCACCATCGCCGGCGTGCGCGCCCTCGTGTCCCAGGGGTGGGGCGGGCTGGGCGCCGACGCGGTCGGCATCCCAGACGGCGTCTTCATGCTCGGTAACTGCCCACACGACTGGCTCTTCAAGAAGGTCTCGTGCGTGGTGCACCACGGGGGCGCAGGC
Organism: Cryphonectria carpinicola; assembly: GCA_014849955.1. Classification (NCBI taxonomy): domain Eukaryota; kingdom Fungi; phylum Ascomycota; class Sordariomycetes; order Diaporthales; family Cryphonectriaceae; genus Cryphonectria; species Cryphonectria carpinicola. Next base: position 54,943 of record JACWRQ010000082.1, on the reverse strand, counting down.
ACCACGGCCGCGGGCATCAAGACGGGCACCCCCACCGTCGTCGTGCCCTTCTTTGGCGACCAGCCCTTCTGGGGCAGCATGATCGCCCAGGCCGGCGCAGGGCCCAAGCCCGTCCGGTACAACGACCTGACCGCCGAGATCCTGGCCGAGATGATCACCTCTGCGCTGCAGCCCGAGACCCAGGCGCGGGCTAAAGAGCTGGGCGAGAGGATCAGGGCCGAGAAGGGGACCGACCTCGGGGCCAAGAGCTTCCACGACTTCCTGGACTACGACAGGCTGCGGTGCTCTGTCGCCCCGAGCCGCATCGCCGTGTGGAGGGTCAGGAGGACACAGGTGCGGCTGAGCGGGCTGGCCGCGGCGGTGCTGGTCAAGGAGGGGGTGTTGCAATATACAGACCTGAAACTGTAAGAACTCCCTGCCTGAACACACACACTCTCTCTCTCTCCTTCTCACTCTGGATGTATATATATATATATATATATATTTCTCTCTATACTGACACGTAAAATGTGCTCTGCTTCTCAAGGTATCGCCCTCACGAGTACAGCACGGAACAGCAGCCCTGGGACCCCATCACGGCCGTCACAAGCGCTCTCGTCGGTGATGTGGGCACCATGGCGCTGGCTATCCAGGACATACCGGGCCCCTGGATGAAGATGGCCAAGAAGTCATCGTCCGGGACGCCACCGCCTCCTACTACTACTACCACCACCAGCAGCACGAGTGAGGAGGCGGCTACCGCGAGCACCTCGCACGACGGCACGTCGACCACCACGCTGACGCAGATGACCGACAATTCTAACCAACTGCTAAGCCCCTCCCCCTCGGGCGGAAACGGCAGCAGCGCGCCTGGGAACCTCCAGCCCAGCACGTCGGCGGCGAGCTCCTCCCACTCTCGCTCCGGCTCCAAGTCGCTCACGCGCCAGAAGACCAATTTCGACGTCGAGGGCGCACTGGACGCCTCGATCGAGACGGGCAAGGGCGTGCAGCGCCTTGTGGAGACGGGCATGAAGACGCCCATGAACTTTTGCCTGGGGCTGGCCAAGGGTTTTCGGAATGCGCCCCGGCTATACAACGACGACACCGTGCGGAAGCAGGAAAAGGTGACGGGCCTGGCCAGCGGGGTCATGGTAGCGGGGAAAGAGTTTGGGCTGGGCCTGTTTGACGGCATCACGGGGCTGGTGACGCAGCCTCTACGCGGGGCGGAGAAGGATGGGGCGAAGGGGTTGATTTCGGGCTTTGGGAAGGGGATTGGTGGGGTTGTCTTCAAGCCGGCTGCTGGTGAGTGTGTGATTTATTCGCAATTTCCTTTCTTTTCCTTCTTCTTATCACCATCCTCCTCCTCCTCCCGAACCGATGACCAACGTCAACTGACCACTCACCCACAAGGCGTCTGGGCCATCCCTGCCTACTTGATGAAGGGCGTGCACGCCGAATTCCGCGCCAAATTCCACAGGAGTGTCGAGAACTACATCATCATCTCGCGCATCCTGCAGGGACAGGACGACCTACACCACGCCAACCCACAGGAACAATACGACATCGTGTTACGCTTTAACAGCCTCAAGGACGAGATGAAGGGCTTTCGCATGCTCAAGTCCAAGGGGAAGCATGCCGCAACATCGTCAGCACCAGCACAAGCACAAGAGGGGGGGGACAGCAGCGCGGGAGGCAACAAAAACGACGCTGTCCCCGACACTCCGCCCAAGACGGGCTTCATGGCCACACGGCATCTCCCTATTGAGGAGCGGAGGAGGCTTCACGCGCTCAAGGACGCCTGGAAGAATAATCAGAAGCACAAGGCCACCGCTGCTACTGGAGCTGCGAGCCATGCTGCCTCCACCACCTCCTCGTCCTCTTCCTTCTCTGCGCCCCCGCCGGCAGGCAGCTCCGAGCTCGAAGACGAGGAGATGGAGCGCGCCATCCGCGAGTCCGTCGCCCGGACGTCCCGTGGCGACCGTGCCGAGGACTCGGTTGTCGAGTCGCAGATACGTGCAAGTCTCAGGGAGATGAAGCGTATCGCAGAAGAAAAGCCGGGGCAGGGTGATCAAAAGAAGATGGCGGCGCCGGGGCAGCAGCAGCCACCCGCGTTACCGGAGAGGGTGGCGCAGAAGGCGGCGGAGGCAGGGGTGGGCGAGGATATCACGGAGGAGGAGTTTCAGGCGCTCATTGCTGAGGCCGTGCGGCAGAGCGTCGCGGCTGAACAGCAGCATGGGACTGCTGGTGATAACGACAGTGGTGAGGACGAAGCGGACGAGGAATTCCGCAGAGCGCTGGAAGAGTCACGACGGGGCAACACCGCGGGGGTGGGACATGGCGGCGGCGGCGGCGACGTTGACGAAGACCTAAAGAGGGCGATGGAGGAGTCGGAGCGGGCGCACAGGGAGCACCTCGCCCGCAAGTCTACGGAGCGGAGCGAGGAGGAGATCGTCATGGAGTACGTTAAGAAGCAGAGCCTCGCCGAGGAAGAGCTCCGCCAGAAGGCGGGCAGGGGCAAGGGGAATGCCGCGGCCGCGTCTGGTGGTGGGGTGGGTGAGGACGAAGATGAGGATCTCAAGAGGGCTATGGAGGAGAGTCTGCGCATGAGTGGCAGGACGGGTGGTCCCTCTGGCTCAGCATCGTAGGAGAGTTTTCTTTCTTCCTTTCTTTCTATATTTTCCTGCGCTCGACACCAACACACGCAGGCCGGGTTGGTTTTCTGTTATTTTGATGGTTTATTTTACTGTCTTTGCGATGGATTTATTTGATTGGGTGAAGATGAGATAATATACCCCTTGGCTAGAGAGAAGATAAATGAGGCATGCATGTACAGCGAATTCTTTTTCTCCTTCTTCTCTCTTTTCACATAAAGCAATCGGGCCAGATGTGCCCTCACGAGGTACTTGCATGTTGCCGCTGACGAAATACTCTTTTTTCTTCCCCTGCTTTCTCTCTCTCTCTCTTCAACCCAAGAACGCAACCCCCTTCTTCCAACTTCTAAGACTGAATCCCATCCATCACACCCTGGTTCCCACTCTGCCACGCAGGAATCACCGTCATCGCACTGATTCGCCATGGGTTGACGACACCGCCGTCGACCTGGTGGGGGAGGCGGGTAACCTCGATGATGGAGCGGCCCTGTATAATTGGGGGGTTCCCCGCCCCCCTCGACTTGTTTAATTACAGTCACAGAACAACACACTTGGAATGGGAAATTTGCTAACTGCTGCGCAGAACTTTGCTGCTTTGCTTGGGGTTGTGTGGAGAGAGATACAAAGTGGAAAGGGAGGGGAAAGAAAGAAAGGGTTCGGGGGGGGGGGGGGGCGGGGGCAGAGGGAGGAGGAGGACTTACTCCGTTCTGAAGAAGTGGTCCCCCTTCTGCAGCGGCACGGACCATGGATGCTCCGGCTTGGGATGCTAGGACTTTGGCTTTGTTGGGGCGGTTTGGGGTGTTGGGTTGGGGCAGCTCAATGATGAGGTTGCTGGGTAGGTGAGTAGGTTCGTGTTGTCAGTGGGTTTTCTTATTGTCATTGGCATTCTTTTGTTTTGCCCTTTCTCTCCAGCCCCGCCGCCTTCCTTTCTGACCTATCATGTATGTAGGTATGTTTATTCATAAGACTCATGATTCTCGTCTACAACTTCTTACCCATATACATGCTGCGAAGAGTCAAAATGCTCACACATCCTGATCACCTGCGGCGCCCACTCCGTCGCGGCGACGGTGGAGGGCTGGCCGCCTAGGATCTTGGTGTAGTCTATGTGGACCTCTGGGGCGAAGACTTCGTTTAGGAGGCCGGTTTCTGAGCGGGTGTCGTAGTACCAGGGCTGTGGAAGATCTTTTTAATGATGATGATGATGACGATGGAAATATGCTTGAGTAGGAGGAAGAGGGGGGAGGGGGGTTGTTGGTATGTGTACGTGGCTTACCAACTTGTTTACGGTGTCGTGGATGTTGGCCCTGTCGAGAAGGTAGTCTGTGACGGTGTAGGCGAAAGACATGTTTGAATCTTGGTGTATTTAATCGGTATTTTGATAATTAAATCACTTATGGGTGGTCTGAGTATTGGGTCTCGTCGTTGTGCGGAATTCTCGCGGGCTTGCAGTCACTTGGATATATATTCACACACGCCGAGATGCCTCTTGTACTTATACGTAATGACTGCCACGCATATATATTTTAAGCTTCTAAACCTATCCCCCACATCTCACGGATGAGACTGAACAAAACCCGTAAACGCCGACACTATCGCTCCATGGACTTTCCGTGGATGCATAGTAATGAGGACATCAACAGTTCATATGCTGGTTTAGATGGCCTCGAATTATCCCATTTCATTTTTATGTAGTAGTAACTATCTGCATTGATGAGGCGAAACTCGCTTCGTCAGTGAAGCTGGATCTAACTATCATATGGGGAAGGGCCAGAAAGGGTAAACTGTGACTCATGCCCAAATGCATCCTATCTCCATGGAAGAAGTGCTACAACTTCTGAACGATAGCGGTAGTCGTCTATGAGAATCTCGGATCAGGCTGAAGGTGAGGTGGGCTTTGAGATGTTAGGGTCACATGCTCTGGGCTGGGAGAGTATGTATGAGAAGGTTCAATATTTTTTAAAGAGGGACCCTTCATATATATATATATAAACAAACCCCCCCCCCCCCCCCCCCCCCCCATCCCACCAAGCCCCAAACCCCCCCCGCTTTACCCCGCGGCCCCCCAGAAAAAATAAATTAACCCCTTGTTATCCCGAAATGCCCCCCCCCGCGCAACCTTTACGCC
>JACWRQ010000082.1:19173-50175 GCA_014849955.1 Cryphonectria carpinicola | reverse complement strand
AATAACAGAGTGAAAACATGAAATATTATAAAAAAAGGACATCAATAAAAAAAAAAAAAAAAAAACACCCCCCCCCCCCCCCCTGAGATGGCAACACTCTGCGGGAAAAATTGGATAGGCCAGATAGCAAGGCTGGAGATCAAGGTCTCATCGATAATAGTATCCTGATCTTGCCTTTTTTCAACATGTCTTTGAAGTTCTGCTTCCTTCGTGGCCTAAGACCCTCATCACTCTCTTCCCCCTCCTCATATTCCGAGTCCATCTCGTCCATGCCACTCCTTCCACCATTCTCCCTCTCCTCCCATTCCCTCTCCAGTCTCAATCGCTCAACCGTTTCTCTCTCCTCCCTCTCCCGCTCCCTCTTCAGCATCTCCCTCCTCGCCCTCTCCCTCCTCTCCTCCTCCTCCCTCTCTTCCTTCACCTCCAACCCCTTCTCAATCCTCTGCGCCTCCCGCTCATCAAATCCAATCAGCTGATCCAGCTCTTCCCACCTCTTCTTTAACCCCCTCAGCCGTCCCCGCACCTCCTCCCTCTCCCTCTGCAGCGCCCGCCGCGTGGTCGTCGCCCGCTCGTCCACCAGTACCTGGCACCCGCCGCACATGTCGTGCACGCGATACAGCCGGAACCCCTTCTCGGAGATGCCGCACGACGGGTCGATGCACCGGAAGCTGTCGAGCACGTCGTCGGCGGCCTCGGCGCGGTACTGCTGGCGTCTTGTGCACTGGCAGCAGGTCCACTGGAGGGGGCGGAGGTTGTTTTGGCGGATGTGGGTGGCGATGGTTGTGAGCTGGAGCTCTATGGATGTGCGGCGGTGTTCGAGTAAGGAGGAGGGGGAGGAGGGGGAGGGATCGTGTTGCTCTTGGGGGTTGTCATAGTTGATGGGGGCTGAGACTGGATGGGAGACAGAGCCTGTTCCATGACCTTCGTCTTCGTAATATGTCATGGCTGTGGTGTGGCTGCCCCCTGAATCAGGTACTGGAAATGGCTTTTGGGGTCCTGAGGCTTTGTCCAAAGGCACACACTATAGTCAAAGAGCCAACTTGTTGCCAATGTGATAGTGCACAAGTTTTTGCCTGGTGGGGATCAGGGACCAAACAACAATAAGCTGTTTCTTGTGCAATCAGAATGGGGGACGCCTTCGTTATTATGATGAGGTTCTACAATATGCTCAGCCAAGCACTCTTATAGTATTTATGTCTTTAGAAACACAGGAACTCCTGTCAGTGAGTAAAGTCCCAAGGAGTCACCCATCAGTATGACTTGAGTAATCTAGCCTTATCATAGGCTGGAAGATAATTATTCACTCACTATATAGAATCAATTTCAAGCAGTGAAGAATAAAGGCTGTGTTTATGGTGGACTTGCGAAGACTGAGGCAGTCATTTCAGCAAAGCACAAGAATTCTGGAAGTAGTATCTGTGATTAAACTTGACTTGCTTGAACCTTTATCCATAGGGTTTTAGTTGAGTTCTCAAGCTTCTTCTCGACCCTCATATTCCTTCATATAAGTACTGGATCGTCGGACGAGGATAATAAGAGTACGCTCAATCATAGATCAACTAACCCGGCAGGTCGGACTGGCCATGATTCGGATATGGCGGCGACAAATCTGCTTCTTGCAGGGAAGGGTGGATCATTCTATAATAGACAGATTCTACATCCTGATGGCGGTGAGTTTTTGGTTAGATTCCTGTTTTGTTTTGAGATTGGTGAATGATGTCTGATTGGAATAATAAATTATGTTCAACCTTGATCAATCCGGCTGTGAACAACTGAACAAGACAGACTCTTCACCAGTAGTAATACTTGTCATTAGTTATTATACTTTTGGTTTCTCATGACGCAGCAGCAGCAGCAGCAGCAGCGTCTGACAAAAATCCTATGTTTGGGTGGCAGTAACACCTGTCAGGAATGAGTAGATGAATAATCTGGACTAATAGCCATGCAATGACTTGTTTAATTGAGGGCGAGGCAGGTCTTATGGCCTTGTTATAAGTTGTTTGGAGTCTGATTTGTTGTCTGCCTAAGGTGGTCAATGAATCACTCCCAAACAAGGCCTGCAGGTCATCCACACTGAGTCCTGTGCCCGAGTTTCTTTCCATCAAGTCATCCTGTGAGTCTGAGTCTCAACTTCAACAATGTCACATTGGTTGTACAATCACAGGGAGGCACATGTCACTTTGTTTGCGTCCACAATCATATTTGTTGCACACAAAATACTCCATTCATATTCCGACAACTCCCCTCGGTTCAACTAGTCCAATCTTTACTAATAAACTTGCACAGAATCAGCTATTCCAAAGATGCACATCTCCTCCACTCTAACGCCCCTGACAGCTTCACGCCACTCCGGCGGCCGCAACCCTGAGGTGCCGATAGAACCCAGCTGGCCCCGATCTCCCAATGGCTCAGGATGGGACGGCAAGAACCTGCTCGCGCTGGCTCTCAAGGGCACCAGCCCCTTCCGCCAGAACTGGGATGTAAACGCACTCATAATGGAAGTCGAAGCCACCCTCGGCGCCCAGGTGGTCGATATCCCCCAAGCATCAGCGGGCGCACACAACTACGGCCTCGCCATGGAACTCTCAGACGGCCGCCAAGTCCTGGCACGTCTGGCCAAGACCGACGTCAACAGGTGTGCTCCCTGCAGTGCGTCAGCTCTGGAGGCGCGGTGCAGGGAGTTCGACTTTGAGGTGGCCACGTACGGGGTTCTGAAGAACAGCACCGACATACCAACTTCTCGTGTGCTTTACCACCGCCCGTGCCGACGCCGCCGTCCAGGCCCCGGTCACCAGGTGGCGAATGATGCTAGTGACCTCAGTGGTCGAAGCCTCGTCATCTTCGAGCTGACCAAGGGGAAGAATTTCATATGGGATGAGCTGAATGAAGCCCAAAAGGTAGGTTGGTTAGAAATATCTAGCCTCCCTTGTACGGGTCTCCGTTTACTCACACGCAGGACCCTATCTTCTTAGATTCTATTGATCAACAAAGCCGCTGCTATACGCGCAGCATTATTATATTTACGACTGCCACCCAAATTTTCCAAAGACTGGCTGCTGTCTAGGATCATGTTTCTACCCGCGGCATCAGAGTTCCCACACGCAGTCACGCCAACACGAGACTTTTGCATAGCACTTCTCCAAAGTGCAGTCGAAGCGGTGTTCAAGAGCAAAGCCATCTGCAAAACGCCGGAACAAGACACCGTTGACCCAAGGCTGCTCGCAGCCAAGCAATCCCTCCTTCGATGCATACCATTGATCCTGCCTGAGGAGGGGCGCGATGAGGAGAGCCTCTACTATTACCGCTTTGTCCTCCAGCACGACGACTACGGCATCCACAACATGTCCATCCTGGTAGACGAGGAGGGCCGCGTCAGCATCACATCGGTGTACGACTGGGAGACGGGCTGTATTGTCCCGCTCATCCTGTCCGAGGTTGACTTTTTGATCTTTGGTCGCTACCTGACCGTTGATGAGTATGGAGAGCCGTCCTGGCGCCTGTGGGATCCGGCGACCAAGGTGGAGCCTGAATGGCCTGCTATGTTCCAGATGCATGCTCGTCACTACGTCCAGGTATGTCTTGTCGTGAGCGTCTCCCCCCCCCCCCCCCTTCTCTCTTCTCTCTCTCTATATGTAAAGAACACCAGGTCTAAGTCAGATCAACCCAGGCACTCAAGCAACATGCACCCTTTTTGGACAAGGCGATCCGTGCGGGAAAAGATGCGCGTCACCTGTGGCTCACGCTGAAGCGGTGGCGAGGAGATGATCCGCTCCAGTTCATTTGGGAGCTCGGCACATGGGCTGAGGCCAGGATAAGAGAAAGAGAGAGATAAGATAGAATATAGAGCTCGACGGGAAGGAGGAAATGTAGGAGGGAAAAAGGCCCTCGTATGTTTTAGTCACTGGATAATCACAGTGAATCCTTAATCATGTAAGGCAGATTCAGGCATAGGATGCGGAAAGAACTTGATACGAGCAGTTTCAGAAAGTTTCCGTTACATCGGGATTCCCAAGTTGGAGTCCACCCGAGCCCCGTGGACACTATTGGTTATGACCCTATGCAGAAGCTGTGAACACAGGATTAATGCTACGATGAGGTTAAGAAGGAAGCAATGTACTCTGTACAGGAATTGATCATATTGATTCATTGCTACGATGAAGAAGACAAGCTCAGACGAAGATCTAGCTGCATGTCAACGCTCTGAACGTCTTGAGAGGGCAAATATTGTCCTCAGCCGTCCTGCTATAATAATAACAAGCATACCACAACACTGTCCTCAGGCTTGGATCTGCGCGGATCGCCCATCCCAGCCGCCCAGTCAAGTATGTTCCCACAGCTCCTGACACTCCGGCGTTTGTGGCGTTATTCCCACCCTTACCGCCGGACCCGTTTTCTGGGGCACTGAAACTATACCACTGTGGAAATTACTTGGATCGTATGATTTCTCTCTCTCTCTCCCTCTCTCTTTCTATATAAAGACTTCTTCATCGATAATTAGCAGCGGGCCTTTTTCGCTTTGCAAAACCAAAGTGAATGATCCTGAATGAAGCGGGTTTCGGCTGTATGTGCCCTCCAAACCCCGGTATACATGTCCTAATCCGGAAGACTGCCCTCTTGTGATTGGCTCGAGTACGTGGCTTATAGGTGGTCACGGGCAGAAGTTGTGCCGCCGATGTCGAATGCTTCACTGAGGGGGTGTGAAGAGAAGGAAGGCATATGTGGTGTCGATGGCGTTTATAAATACTGAACTACGTTGTCAATCCCCAGAACCAAGCCCACTCATCAGAAACCAAGATTTCCCACTTCTGGCTCTTTTGTTTTGCGACTTGGCAAATCATTACAACGACCCTCTCCTCCATCAAAACACCACACGCCGTTGATCCGAAAATGGCTTCTTCCAAGCAAGGCACCATAATCGTCACAGGAGGCACGGGGAAAACCGGTTCCTGTCTCACCCAGCTCCTCGTCGACAGCGGCGTCCCCCACATCGTCGCGACCCGGTCCAGTGGCTCGGCAGACAAACCCAACAGCGCAAAGTTCGACTGGATGGACGAGACGACGTGGGACAACCCTTTCGCCGCCGCCGCCGCCGCCACCGGTACGGACACGAGCAGACCGCCCGTGACGGCGGTGTTCCTGGTGGCGCCGGCTGTGTTTCACAGCAGCCCTATCATGAACGCCTTTGTCGATCGGGCGCGCAGCAGGCATGGCGTCAAGAGGTTTGTGCTGCTGGCGTCGACGGCTGTGGAGGCGGGGGGCCCTGCGTTTGGGGGCACGATGGCGCGTCTTGCTGAGCTGGGCGGCAAGGGGGAGATTGAGTTTGCTGTGCTGCGGCCTTCTTGGTTCCAGGGTAGGTAACCAATCTTTTCCTCTATTGAGAAGATCAAAGAAAGAGAGAGGACGAATGAAAGGAGGCAAGCGACGAAATGAAGTTTTTTTCCTTCCTTTTGTATTCATTTTGTACCAAGTGAGGCTGACAGGATCCGCCCCTCTCCAAAAGACAACTGGTCTGAGCAGGACAACCTGCGCAAGCCCATCAAAGAAGAAGGAAAATCATACGCCGCCGCCGGCGACGGCAAGATCCCTTGGGTGTCCAAATATGACATCACAGCGTGTGCATTCCATGCACTGACGGATGAGAAACCTGTCAATGGAGATGTGATCATCCTGGGGCCAGAGTTGTTGTCGTATGCGGACGTGAGTTTGCCTGTTGGACACCCATTTTACATCTCGGTGGAGAAAGGGGGCTTTTGCTGATCGATTACCTGATGCATAGTGCGCCAACATCATCACCGAGGTCACAGGCAAGAAGGTGGTTCATGTCAACCTGACGGATGACGAGCTTGTGGCGCGACACATGCAGAACCTCGGCCTGCCCGAGGAATACGCCAGGATCATGGCCGCGATGGACTATGCCATCAAGCATGGCTCCGAGGAGAGGCTGAATGATGTTGTGCATAGCATGACGGGCAAGAAGCCAAGGACGTTCAGGGAATTTGCCGAGGCGAACAAGGCTGTCTGGCTGTGAGGCAGAGTGCAAGGCACTTTACCAACGGAAGAAGAACAGATCACTGTCTGATCACGGCCTATGTCAGGAGACTTACTGATGTATGCGGCGTCAGTAAGCCTCGAAATGACGGGGGGAATAATTGGCGTTTTCCACCCCGTGTCTGTGTACCCCTTTTTGTTTATTGATTGATGCTTTCCTTATTGTCAAGACTGATATTGTTGCCATCATCATCATCTGAAACGCATAGTTCCCTCAGAACCTACCTAGGTGTTCCATTGTGATCACGATTCCTCGCTGGTGATGATTCTGAATAATAATCAGCCCGATTCTCGACACTTGCCTTGCCGTTGAAGGGATGTCTATAGTCCGCAAACTTCCTCTTCTTCTACATTGAACAGCTTCTTTCAGTGAAGAGTAATGATGAGGGATGCTGAGTAAGTACTTAAAAGTAGTCAGTTGTAAGAGGCCAGCGCTGATATAAGCAGAACCTCAACTCGAGGACAACTGCGGTCTCATAATCTGCCGACGGAGACGGAGAATAACACCTCTTGAACGAAAATTTCCTTGCACAAGCAAGCACCATAGTCATACCGTCCGTCCCGTGCTGATTCTTCCATCCCAACTGACAGGATGCAGGTTAGTTTTTTCTTTTTTTTTCTTTGTTTTTTTCCTTGAGAAAAAGGAAACGAAGAAAATCCGCTGGATTCTCGGATGGTCTTCAGAGCGTTATCCGCTTCTGATGACATTCGTGGGGTCGTCAGCTAATTATGCAAAGTCAGCCTTTTCGGGCTCCAAGTGACCTGATGGTTTCATTTGACTGTTCCGGGCTCTTTTCGGATTATGGACAATCGTGTCGAAGGGCTGCAGCAGCAGGGGATCCGTTTTGCCTCAAGACAGTACAGACCTCTGAGAAGAGTGCTGCCAGGATCCGAGGGAGGTCAAAGCATAGACCAAGTGTGCCTACACCAAATAGAGGTTCCATTGGATACCCTCCCAAGACTTCCTATCGCGGCATTCCTTTGAACTTTTGTTCCACGTCTTGAACAGCTAGCTTCACATGATCGTAAAAGGAGTGGAGTCGGCCAGAACAGTGGTCCCGGCCTGCCTCCGAAAGTCTTCCTGCTGATATCATCTGTCTGTATGGAAGTCCATAATAACTACCCTCATGTCCCTAATTACTCGACATGAAGCTTCAGAGATTTGGTAGCCTCATCACTATACAACACCAGATACCTAGCCTTTGCCCTTTGAACCTTCTGTCCCTCCTACAATGTCACATAACAATGCAGAGGGCAAGCCACAGCCCACATCAACGACCATCGACCCCAATATAGGAACTTCATCCACAGCCCCAGAGTCTGAAGACGATCACAGCGACCAACCAGCCCCAGATGATGTAGTATTAGAAAGGGTTCCCACAGCCTACAGCACAGCAAGGGTCGAGGTGGTCGGCGAAAAGTTAGTGTTCCGGCCAACATGGCACTTCCGGCTCGCCTTCCTGGCGCTCAGCACGCTCTGCATCGCCGTTGCCTTCGACGCGACCACGCTGCCTGTGGCCCTGCCAACTATCAGTACGGACCTGGGAGGCACGGCGCTGCAGGCATTTTGGTCGGGGACGAGCTTCTTGCTTGCCTCGACTTCGCTGCAGCCGACGGTGGCTTCTCTCAGTAACATCTTTGGTCGGAAATATGTAAGTCTCTCTGTTGTCCTCTACAAGATAGTCACGGTGCTGGTTGACTCACTTTTTACACCCTTCACAAGCTCATCTACATCTCCTCCGCCTTCTTCCTCGCCGGCTGCATCATCGGCGGTCTGGCGGGAAACTTCACCGTCCTCATCGCGGGCCGAACCATCCAGGGCATCGGCGGCGGCGGCATCATCAACCTCACCGAGATGGTCATCGCAGACCTTGTGCCACTGCAGTTCAGAGGAGAGTGGATGGCGCTGGTTTCTATCGCATGGGCCGTGGGAACTGTGTTTGGTCCCCTGATAGGCGCCGGCTTCACACAGAACGTAACGTGGCGCTGGATCTTTGTAAGTCTATTCTATTCATGAAGTGTGACTATTACTACATTCATCTATCAGTACTGAATGATGCTGACGGAGAAACTGTATTCTCATTATTGTACCTTTAGTATGTCAATATACCCATCATAGCCGTCGGCATGACCCTCATCTACTTCTTCCTCAACCAGAACCCCATCCCGGGAGGCGTGCCCCAGAAGCTAAGGCGTTTCGACTGGATCGGCAGCTTTTGGTTCATGACCAGCTCGACGGTGTTCCTCTTCGGCCTCACCGCGGGCGGCACAATGTACGCCTGGAAGTCGGCAGCCGTGCTGGTGCCTCTCCTCTTGGGGCCCCTTTCCCTGGTCGGTTTTGCCTGGTATGAGGCGCGCATCGCCGGGGAGCCCATCATCAAGAAGGAGATTTTTAGCAACTGGGACATGATCGTCTCGTATATCATGACGATATTGCACGGCATGATTGCCTGGTCGCTCGTCTACTTTATAAGTGCGTACAGAATTTCTTTTCCCCTCTCCCAGCAAAAAGAAGACCAAATTTTGTGTGAATCATCATCATGTACTGACAAAAGGTGATTTGATTTGCCCGATCATTAGTCCTCTACTACCAAGGCGGAAAACTTTACACCCCCCTCATCTCTGGCGTGGCAGCCCTCCCCGAATCCCTCTGCATAGCCCCCGGCGCCGGCCTCGTCGGTTTCATCGCCGCCCGTACAGGCCGCTACCGCTGGTCCCTCTGGTGCGGCTGGGCCCTGACGACCCTCGGTGCAGGCGTCCTCATCCTGCTGGAACCCGACACCACCGTCCCCCAGTGGATCTTCCTCAACATCCCCATCAGCCTCGGGGTGGGCATGCTGTTCCCTTCCATGGGCCTGTCGATGCAGGCTGCGTGTGCGCCGGCCCTCAACGCCGACGCTGTTGCTTTTTTCACCTTCTCGCGGAACCTGGGACAGGCGATCGGCGTGGCGGCCAGCGGGGTTCTCTTTCAGAATGCCTTTCGGGCGCGGCTGCTAGGGTTGCCTGACTGGCGTGCTGAGGCGGATGTGCTGAGCCGGGATGCCACGGCTGTGGTGAGTATGGTGAAGGCGATGGCGCCTGGGCCGGCGAGGACGGAGTTGATTGGGGCGTACAGTGGTGGGCTGCGGGATATTTGGATCTTTTTGACTGCGCTGGCCGGGGTTTGTTTCCTTTTGAGTTTTACTGTGAAGGGGTATAGTCTTGAGCAGGAGCATGTTACGGCGCAGGGCTTTCAGGGGAGGGAAAAGGAGGAAGAGGAGAGAGAGGATGGAGGATGTTGAGCGGGGAGGTTGTATGGAACGGTAAAAACGGTTGTATTCAATGCTTTTTTTTTTTTTTCACCCTCTTCTTTTGAACCTGCTTTTCTTACTTTTAGATCAACAATAACATAGATTGATAGACACACATGAATAATGACACCAGCATATAGAAAGTCGTCATCTAGCAGAACATCGATTTAAATACACTTGAGCCAGTCACTCAACTAGAAACCTAACTCAGATAAGCAAAGAAACACCTCAGCTGACTCCAAAACACAAGAGGCCCCCCTCCCCCCCCCTTCCTCCTCCTCCTTCTCCCACCCCTCCTGTTCTCAAATCACTAAAGGGGGCCACGAGACCCAAAAGCAGTGTGACATCAACCAGACCGTAGTATCCACGAGGATCGGCCCTCCGAAGAGTTGCAAAATCTAGTGAAACCCTCGTAATGCTCGTATGCTCGTCAGCATGGGAAGTCCGAAAGTACCATGTACTGTTCTTTCTCCCCCCCCCCCTTCCCCCTCTTGATCCCTTCCTCATCTTCCGATTGGACCACTTCATCATCCAATAAAGCCACACAAGCACCACTCACACACACACAAACAGAACCATCCGCCCCGCGTCTATTATAAACCAAGCAAGAGACCAACCAAAACAAGACCCCCCTGCCGCCCACGCGGCATACATGAGCCCACGTGTTTTTTACCCTTTCCGTTTACGCAACAAGAAAAGACACGAAATACGCCACAGTGAACAAACAAGAAGAGAAGAGACAAGTGAGACATGAAGCGGCACGAGACAAGCTGGGCATTGGGGTGTTCCTAGGGTTACACCGCAGCTTACTACTGTATGCATGCACAGCAGTGGCGGCGCCGAGAGAAAAAGAAAAGCAAGGGAAAAAAGGACAGTCCTCCTCTGGGGCATTCGTTAGGTTGATTGTGTGGTTTCACCTTGGGACGCCACATTTCTTTTTCTTCTTCTTCTTCTTCTTGTCGCCGGGGGAGCTTAACTGGTCTCGGAAAAGGATGTGTGAATGTAGGATGTTGTGCAGATGATGACGATGATGTGCATACGCGCTTTAATAATGAAATGTACGGTGGAGTCTCCTCGTGGTTGGAAAACATGCAGGTTTAAGCGTCTTTTTCTTTTTCGTCGTCGTCTTCATCTCTGCATGAGTTCCCACCTGGGGAGTAACACTGCAGTACATGCATGCATGTGATTTAAAGTATGCATGGTCCCCCTTTGCAATCTCGTGCTGTTCAATCTTCCGACTGGTCACGCACTTCCCCCTCCCGGCCTCCTACTTCATCCGTTTTTAATACGGCGAGAGTGTATAACGTGACAAGCACCCCCCTTCCCCACCAACCATGATGGAGGTCCCCGAACTTCAGCTCCAGCAGAAGCTCAGCCCTGATTCTACGTAATTATTGGTTCCACAGTAAGGCTATTTGTTGGTGCTTATTTTTCCTTTCTCACTCCTTTCACTGGACTCCTTCTATCTTCAGAATTCCCCAACCGGTTTTCCCGGTTGGTTTTTTTTTCTCTCTTTCTTTTTTTTAGGAGCAGGGGGAAAGCCGGTTATCCAAAACGTCGTAATGGCGGCTGTGGCTGTCGTGGGTTTCTCCCCCCCCCCCCTTGGTCCTGTGGCGGCGCCTGGTCTCAGGATAGTCATGTAGTTGATGTTCAACCTTCCCAACATATTCACCGCTGTTGTGTACACATACATACGAACCATGAAAAGGGCCACTTTTGAGGCAAAATCTCGGAGAAGTGTTCGTGGCTGTTGTCGTTTGCATGACTTGTCTGGTTGTGGTCCAAACTTTGTGGTTGTATGAGAGGGAAACGACAGCGAAGAGTGTGTATGTGTACGTGCACACAGTAATCGCGAAGCCCTGATTATATTGTGGCATGAAGCTGTCGTGAACCAAGGCTCTGAGTATATGTCGTTCTAAGCTGGGGCGTAGTAATGCTTTTATAGGACCTTATGAAGTAGAGTAGGCCATCCAAACACCGCGACCACGTTCGTTTCTTTTCTTTTCTTTTTTTTCGGTGTGAAAAAGGCAAGAGATAGAAAGAGAGAGAAACAGAGGAGATGTTGTAAAGTCGTCGTCGTCCAAATCCACGACCAAGACCCTCCTCCCCTCATCATGATGATCGCAACCCAAAAGCCAAACCCACAGCGAACCCAGCAACAATCAAAATAACAAGCATCACCAAGATCACCCGCCTCCACCGCCTCCACCAAGACCTATTATTCCTCCTCCTCCTCCTCCTCCTCATCCTCCTCCTTCTTCCATCATCATCAAGCCCCTTCTCAACATCCCCCCAGCCCACACTCCCCTTCTCCAAGTCCGTCGCCGCCCCACTACTACTGCTCCCGCTCCCACCGTAACCCGCACTCTCCCGCGCCGTGTTACCCGCCGTGCTGCTCCCCCCACTCCCACTCCCCCCTTCCCCGACGTCTCTATCCTCGTCCCCGTCCTCGCCCTCCCCCCTCTCCTCCTCCACCACCCCGGAGCAACAAACGGGAAACGTCGAAGGCCCAGAGCAGCACAAAGACGACCGGGCCGACCGCGCACTCCGCACGCTATGCAAGCTCGTCCTGCTGGTGGGCCTGAGTTGGCCGGGCGGCGGCACCACCAGCCCGACCTGGTCGTAGGCGGTGATGTAGTCCTCGCCGTACTGGTAAAAGCCGGCGCCGGCGACGGAGCGGGGTCGCTGCTGCTGGTGCTGGCGGAGGGAGGCTGCAGTGGCGCGGGAGAGGTCGGTGAAGATGCTGTCGGCGTCCTCGCGGATCGGGGGCATGCGGGAGATGGTGCTTTGGAGGGAGGTGTGGCGGCTGTGGATGGATGCTGCCGGGGGGCGAGCTGGTGTTGTTGTTATCAGTGGTGGTGTTGGCTGGGGGGAGAGAGGCCTGGCTGTGGAGGGGAATGTGGCTGAGAGTGGTGAGGCCTGAGGAGAGGAGGACGTTGATGAGGTTTGTTGTTGTTGGTGGTGTTGTAGTTGTTGTGTAGGTATGGCCGGTGAGGATGTCGAGTTGGAAATCTCAGTTGGCTCGCTTGCTGAGGAGGACGATACTGGCCTCGAACGTGGTGAAGGAGGTGATATTGGTGATGGAGGCCGCACCGACGATGATGATGGTGACGACGTTTCTGGCCGTGGTGGCACCCCGCCCACAGCAGACGGCTTCCCTTGCTCGTCCATCTCTTTCTGTGTGTGCGTGTGTGTGTGTATGTGTATCTCAACAACAACAAATACTAGCGTGGACGTAGAAGAAGAAAGTATGTCAAAGTTGTTTTTCACACGATGACGAGTCCCAGAAGAATATTCAGCAGCAGCAAAACAGAAACAGAGAAAGAGAAAGACAAGAAACCCTATGCCAATGACCCAATGTCCCGAGGCAAAACGCTCCCCCAAGACAAGGCTGGAATAATAATGGGGTGGCCACCAGGCATCAACGAATGACAAACTAGCCCTCGACGAGTTTGTCCCGGATGCGGATTCTCGGGGTCGTCGATCTTGTCGTCGAGCTCCCAACTAGCTCGGATTCTCTCTCTCTCTCTTTCTTTCGTTCTGTCCCGTGGATCTACTTAGGAATTTCCTAGCAAAAAGATTAATTCCAACATGCCTTGCCACTAAAAAAAGAACATAGCAAAGGAAGAGAGAGAAAAAAAAAAAGAAGAAAGATTCTGGGGGGGAGGAGGGAATAAACTCACTCGCTAAAAACTGACGATCTCTTGCCAAGGTACCAAGGGACATGAGGGTGGAGAACCCATGAAAAATATATATGGTCCCCTCTCGCAAAGCTGAAGCTTCGAAAATAGTGGTCCTCTTGCTGACGGACTGACGTGCTCACTTGTGGTTTTCGGGTCCAAGGATGGCGTGAGTGTGAATATTAGAAAGAAAAGGCGAAGAACAGAGAGTTAAAAAAAAAAGACCCTCTGAGAACGTAGGGGGAGAGTCAAGTTATAATAAGAATAGGTATAAAAAAGAAGAAGATCCTCTTCTCTCTCTTCCTCTTCCTCCTCCTCCTCCTCCTCTCCTTCCCCCTCCTTCGCGGTTGGGTCCCCTACTTGTTCCCGGCGATTCTCGAGAAAAACCCGCCCCAGTTCGAACAAAGGAAGAAAGAAGAAAGAAAAAAAAACCACCAAGGCAGGGTAGGCAATGTCTCAGCCTCGACGGTCCGAGCAGTGGAACTTCCCAACGGCTCATGTGGGTGTGTGAGTGTGGTGTGTGTCTCTCTCTTATGCGCGTATCGTTTCGTCTTCAGCACAGAAAAATGCGGAATGAGGGTGGCTAGCCTGCCGTGCCCACCATCACTACTACCCCTCGAGTGGACGGGTTGGGGGAGGGGGGGAAGGACGATAACGCAAGGTGTCTCACAACACACACACACACATACACACACAGAAAGAGAGAGACAGAGAGAGAGCGCGAGGGAAAACGAGGAGGCGGGGTGATGTTTTAGGGAGGCACAAGTAAATTATTGAGGGGTGGTGGGTTCACCCGCGCCATGTGGTCGTCGCCGCTTCTCGCCCGCCCCCTTCCCCTTCCCCTTCGGATGCCCCGCGAGGAGGAGCGGCGGCGGAAACGAGCCGCATCTATTATGTACAGCTCGCATGTTTGGGAAGTATAAAACCCCGAGCTGAGATGGATGAGATGGAAACCCCTAAGCTGGGGAGACGAGTACGAGAGAGAGGGGGAGGGGGAGAGAGCCTGGACAGCTAGCCAGGCACACAGACGGACGAACAGGACAGGCTGAAAAGAAAGGAAAGAAGAAAAAAAAGGCGTGATCCCCAGAATAGGATAGTTAGGATGATGACCCGCTTCATGGTCTAGGCAATGGGGCCCAACCTCTCGGGCAGCAGATCTAAGACGAGGGGGCCGGGGGCACAAAACATATGAGGATGTACATGAGTGGCTGAGGGGGGGGGGGGAAACCGGACGGGACGGACGTCAGAGAGAGGAACAGAAAGACAAAGAGAAGGGAGAGAAACACGGAACAAGACAAACCGCAATAACCAGCCAGGCATGCATGCATCATGGTGCCGTGCAGCAGAGTCAGCAGGTAAGCATATTGAGTAGCATTCATTGGAGGGAAGGGAAGTACTATAGTCTATTTTCTGATGCACAACATGGAGAGAAACAGCCCTGGCGGATCTTGTTGTTGTAAAAACCACACGGCCGTGACAGCATCATCTTAAAGACCGAAGAAGACGAAAACATGCCCACCTCGGTCGGTGATCATCGAGATACGAAGCTGACGTGTTCCCGCGCGCGAGGTGAAGTCAGTAGTAAGTAGTAAGTAGCTTAGTAGTAAATTTAGTGCAGAGTGCTGAGGATTGAGGGGAAGACAAGAAAACGACCCCAGAGCAAGGGATCCCGAGTCCAACCAAGTGCCAGAGCTCCTGACGATCTCCCGTTTGCGTACTTTTGCACATCTACTATAGTAGTTAGCTGGTTGGAGTTGAGTTAGTACATCCAAACCAAGGAAGGGCCTTGGGGTGGACCTCATTTTTCTTCTTCTCTCTCTCTCTCTCACACACACACACACTCTCTCTCTTTTTCTCTTACTTCTCTTCCCCTGCCATTCACCGCCGTACGTAAGGTACCATTCGTCAAAGTCTCCACCATAAATTTAACCCAACAGTCCTTAATCCGGCCCAGTAAGGTTTGGCGTCTGACCCTTTCCGGGCCTCTGTTCCCAGCTGAAAAGCCTCAACTTGCTGCTGCCGCAGATTAAGAGGGAGGAGAATGGGAAGAGGGGGGGGGGGGAAGAGGAAGCCCAAACCATGGACCCATATTAATCTACATACTACACCAAGTTGTACGTAGCTGAAGGGGGAGGGGGGAGGGGCCCGGGCGGCAGTGGCTTGCCGGCGCCCCGGCACTCGTATATAGTAGTAGTAAAGAAGGAGAGAGAGAGAGAGAAAAGGTGCTGGCTGGCTTTGCTCGTGGGGCGGTTTGACACTATCGAAAATTCTCCTTCTACGCCTCCGCCCGGGGTGGCGCAAGGTACAACAAATAAGTAGTAGTAAGGCCCTCGGCGTCGATTGTTTCCGGGGCGTGGAGAAGAGAGAGCGTCTGGGGGGGGGTCCTTCTAGAATGTGTAACTCCACCCACCCCCCCCCCTTCTCTCTTCCTTTCTAGTCAGAACCCTTTCTGTGTTTTAAGGCTAGAATCCTATAACGAATGACAGGACCGTATTAGTGGTCGTGGGTACGGCCAGCGCATATGCAAGTCTCAGAAAGAGGCCGCGTCCGAAAGTAAAAGAGAGAAAGAAAAAAAGAGCAAGAATTTGGCCAAGCTGACCTCCTCGTCTTCCTCCTCCATCCCGTCCGTCCCGTCCTGCCGCCCGCGCGCGCCCACCCCTCCCTCTCGGCCACGACGTGTTCCATCATCAAGCGAAAGCGGCTCGGGAGAGAGAGAGAGAGAGAGAGAGAGAGAGAGAGAGAAACTCGACCAGGTCAGCCGCAAATCCCAAAGGACGATTGTTTCGCCCCCCCCCCCTCTCCACATCTACTTCACATTTGAGCTCCCCCCCCCTTCCCTGCAGGAACAGTAGGGCCTTTTTTCCTTTCTGGTTTTGGTAGTGTGCATGTCTGTGCATTGTATGCGTTGGCAAAGGAGGAGGAAGAGACTAGCTAGATCTTTTCAGCTGGCTGTGGATTCCGGGCGTCTGGCCCTCTCTCTCTCTCTCTCTCTGTCTCTATTGAACAGGCCGAGGCTTTGCTTTGCCACGTTCAGAGAGGGGGGAGGGAAAAAAACTTGCTACTGCTTGAGAAGGAGGAGGAGGAGGAAGAAGAAGAAGAAGAAGAAGACGAAGATGATGATGCCGAACTAGTCTGGTATGGCTTGAGGGGGGTGGATTGGAAGCGGTCAGTGCGAAACCTGGCGGGTCCGTCGTCCGTTCACCGTTCACCCCCCCCCCTCCACCCCCTCCGTCCCTGGAACGGGAATGGTAAGTAAACCTCGTGGCATTCTAGACAAAATATCCACTCTAGCTTTTGTTGTGTGTGTTCCAACAACCCCCCCTTCTCTCTCCATGCACGTAATAATAATACATTGCACCATACATAGTACATTCCAGCCACTCCCGATTCGGTTCAGGAGGAAAAAGAAAAGAAAGAAAATATAATTAATGCTCCCATTATCATCATCATCATCATCATCGTGTACAGTAATTATGCCACCATTCATCCATATCCAGATTCGGCGTCTTTTTCATCACCTGATATTATTCTAGCTCTCCCAATTTACACCTCATTTAATCCATCCAACCGAGACATATATAATTTGGTGTTTTGCTTCGTTTTTTTTGTGTATTTTCCCAACCCATGCATGCATTAAAGGAGAGAAGAAGAAGAAGAAGAAAAGAAAACGAAAAGGGGAAAAAGAAAAGCCACACCCTTTTGCCTAGGTGAATGCTGAAAATGCTGCCTGATAAATGCGCGAGAAGAGGGAAAATGAGAGAGGCTTCACTGTCCATCCCAGGACCATCCATTCCCATTCCATCCTTTGCCTGCCCTTCCCCCCCCCCCTCTCCACCCGATTAACCACCTTAATTCTCCAATTACCCAAATGCATGCATGCGTACGTACCATCGTAAAAATAAAAAATAAAGAAAGAAAGAAAATCCCAATAGCTCTCTAGATGCTTTCGTCATGGTGGATGGAAGAAGAAGAAAGAGAAGGAAAAAAAAAAGGGGGGGGGGGGTGACGAGAGAATTAGCCGAGCATCCAGACCGATCTCCCTCAACCTTGGGCGGACCCGCGTTCTATCCACTTTTTCCCCTCGTCCAACCCGTAAAAAAAAAAAAAGGGTCCGCACCCTCCAGCTGGCCTTCAAGCTGAAAGAGGAGGAAGAAGAAGAAGAAGGAGAAGAGAAGAAGAGGGTGGCGGTCCTGATTATTCCAAACTCTAAAATGCCCATTCGCACTCGGTCCAAGGGAAAAGGAGCGAGAAAGGAAGAAGAAAGAAAAGAAGAAAAAAAAAGGCAAACATACCACCTCGTATTCCGCGCGCCCCCGCCTCTCCTCATCAACTCTCTGCTCTCCCTGTTACCCATTTACCACGTGCAAAATACCCCTTCTGATCCATGACCAACCAAATTCCCCCAATCATTCTCTCTCTCTCTCTCTCTCTCTCCCCTCTCTCTCTCTCTCCCCTCTCTCAAGGCCCGTGCAGCTTCTCCCGCAAATAGACCACAGCCGCATACCCGGCACAACAAACCGTGCTCATGTTGTGGCTACACCAGGGACACTTGACGCACGTGGTCACCTGCCCGGACACGCCAAGTCTCTTATCCTTGACGATGTCGTCGGGCCGCGCCATGGCCTCGTACACCCGCGACGGCATGTCCTGGTAGAACTTGCAGTGGCAGCACTCGACCAGCATCTTGGCGATGGGCCTGTCGAGGAGGTTGTTGTTACTGCCATCCTTGGTCTGATGGGTGCTGCTGCTGTTGCTACTGCTGCTGACTATGGCTGCCGCCGCCGCCGCCGCCGCCGCCGCCACCTCGTGGTGGTGCTGGAGCGGCGAGGAGGAGGAGGAGGAGGAAGAGGAGGGCATCACGGGTACGCTGGGCGGCGGCGCCACAACAGCAGCCGCCGCCGCCGCCATCTTGGGCCCAGAGAGTGCAAACGCCCGCGACCCCGAGAGGAGGGAGGACGAAGAAGTGGTGGTCATGGCAGGGGGGAGGGAGAGGTTACTGCTGCCGCCTGCCTTGGATGAGGGCGCCCGTGGCGACGAGGGCGCAGCCCTGCGCGCTTCCTGAAGGTAGGCAGATGAGGTCTTGGTGGACGGCTGCTGCTGCTGCGGCGCCAACGAGTCTGGGCTGTCAGCCCGCTTGTGCAGTGATGAGAAGGACGGCTTTTCGAGATCGTCGTGAAGAATCAGCCGCTGGCCTGTGTGGTGGTGGTGGACAGGCCGCACGGCGGGCATGGACTGGTGATGGGGCATGTTCGGCAGCAAGGATGAGTTGTGCACCCTGGACGCAAAGTCCTGACCACGGTGATGAGGTGAGTTTCTGAAGCCCGTCGGCGGGACCTGTTTCACCTCCATGTCTAGTTTCTGCTGCTGTTGCTGTTGATCTCGGTCAAGCGACAGAGGCGTCACATCCCTGTTGGGCGATTGCAGGGAGGACGATGAGTTGATGATGACGGCCGCGTTCAGGTCCTTGAAGGATCTCTTGACGTCGATGCTCGTGAGCGCGCTGGTGAAGGACAACTGGTCTGGGTCCGGCTGTCTCCTGCTCGGCAGCCACAGCTCATCCGTCAGGAACTGCTGCTGCTGCTGCTGCTGCTGCTGGCTGGGCGGCATCTCTTCCAGGAGGAAATCGTTCTGCTGGCTGACGCTGGGTATTTCAACATTGATCCAGGGCGATCCCGTGTCCTTGGATGCTGCTGCTGCTGCTGCGAAGTATCCAGACGGTGGCCCCCCCGAGGCGACGCCAATGTTTCGCGCGACGGCGTTGCTCCCCTGCAGTGATGCCCTTCGCGGATCCTCAAAGCGGGTGGTCTGGTTGTCCTTGGAGGAGCTCTGCGGCCTTGAGGTATCGGGTGTCGTCACGGGCGAGGGCGGCTGAGACTCCGAGTCGGGATGTGAAGATGAAGAAGACGCACCTGAGCCCTTCGGATCCGCTTGTGACTGCTGTTGCTGCTGCTGTTGCTGCTGTTGCTGCTGCTGTCGTTGCTGTTGGCCGAGGGGACTATCAAAGATGGCGCGAGGCTCCTGGCCCTCCTTGGCCGCCGTCCCGCCACCGGCAGCAGCGCCAGGCAGGGGAATCTCCACCTCGGCACTTGCGCCCACGAGCGTGTCCAGCGTGGCAGACCGAGCGCGCTGCACGGGTGTGAGATCAGGGGTCGTGAATGATGAGCCCGACGACCTGAAGCCCGTCCTGATGGCATCCTTCAGCTTCTTCTTCCCGGTCTTGCGGGGAGGAGGAGCAGCAGCAGCAGCCGTGGCGGCGGCGGCGGCCAGCTGCGGGCTCATCTTGGCCTTCATGGACGCCGAGAGGCTCGCAGGCGGGGACAGTGGGCTGTCGACAGGCGGCGAGAAGGGCCGCTCGAGGAAGCCAAAGTTGTCCTCGGCGAGGGCGGGGCTGCGGTCGGGCGAGAAGGAGCCGTCGCGGGCCGAGTCCGGCGGCACGGCGATCATGGAGGTCGTGCGGTTCTTCTTCTGGTTCTTCCACGACACGGGCGGGAGGCTGAGCTTCCCCCTCCTCCCTTCCCTCCGCGCGGCGTACCGCTCATGGCTGTCGTAGCTTGACCCTCTGGCATGGGCAGGGCCCACGCCGTCCACCTGCCGCCCCCTGTCCTGCGAGGACGACGAGGAGAAGAACAAGGTCTGCACCGTCTGGACCGACTCCTGTGACTCGTTCCTCTTGGCGGCGAAGCCCAGCTCGTTCCTTTGGTCCTTGTCCTTGTCCTTGTCCCTGGAGGAGCCGAATAGCTTCCCCGCCGCCGAGATGATGCCGCTGCTCAGAGATCCACGCCGCGACCTGGTGCCGCTGTTGCTGCTGCTGCTGCTGCCCGACTGTTGTTGGTGATGTTGTTTCAAGAAGGGCGTCTTGGTGGACGTGGGAGGGTACGACACGGCGGGTGCCGTCTCTCGCTTCTTGGACACGTCAGTCATGGTGGTGGTGGTCGTCGTGGGCGTCGTTGGGCTCGGCAGCACCTCGGAGGCAGGTCGTTCGGTCGAGGACGCCCTGGCAATCAGCAGCCTCTTTATGGCGGCCTCCCGCTCCCGTTCCAGGCGCACGCCACCGATGAAAGCCGGGCTCCTCGCGACCGTCTCGACCGACTCGACGCCGCTCGGCTGGGTTGTTTGCGACCGGGGCAGCGGTGGCGGTGCGGGGTTGGGGTTGTTCTTGTTGTCAGCAGCCTGTGCGCCATTCAGCCGGCCTTGCTGCTGGTGCTGCTGGTGCTGGTGCTGTGTGCTGCTCTCTAGGCTCTGTCGGACGGGGTGGGTGCTCAGCACGGAGTCAGACATGGTGCGCGGGCTGAGTGGTGGCGGCATCACGGGTTTGTTGTTGACACTGTTGTTGTTGTAGTCCACGGCTGCTGCGGCGGAGGGTGGCAGCTTCGACAACCTCTTCCTCTTCTCCTCGGCAGGCTTCCTCTTCTTCTTGCTAAATTCGTCCCAGGTCGGCGAGTGACATATCGACGAGCCGTCGTCCGACTGGTTCCCGTCGTCTGTCGCGAACGAGACCACCTTCAGGTGCGAGGGCTCGTGGGTGGCCGTCGCCGTCGTCGCCGTCGCCGTCGCTGCGGCCCTCACCACGGAGGGCAGTCCGTCTCGGTCAGGTCTCCTGGGCCCCTTGGGTGTCGAGTCCTTGTTGTCCCTTTCCTTGGCCTTGTCCCTGTCCCTCTCCCTCTCCCTGTCCCTATCCCTGTCCCTGTCCCTGTCCCTCCTCTCCTTGGCCTCGGCGGCGGGCTTGCCAGCGGGCCTCTTCTCCTGCGAGGTGCTGCTGCGCGGGGCGGGCGAGTGCTGGGTGTCGATGGTGAGGGGCGACAGGGTGAGGCTTCTGGACGTCGGGAGCATGCGGTCGTCCTGTTGGCGCGGCGGCACGGAGGACTCTCGGCGGCGGTGCAGCAGGCCTGGCCTGGAGTTGGAGGAGGAGGACGAGTTGGAGGCAGGCGACACGCCACGGCGGCCGGGGACATTCGCGCCTGCAGCAGCGGCAGAAGGGGATTGTTGCTGCAGTCTTTCCATCTGCACAAGCCACGCCGCGAATTTTATATATATGTCAGATCTTTCTTGGTATTTCTCTGGCGGCACACACGAGGCTGTACTGCAATCAAAAAGGAAAGAAAGAAAAGAAAGAAAGAAAGAAAGAGAAAAACAGAAGAAAGATAATTACCTTTTGCTTCCTCTCGATTTCCAACATGCGCTGGAGACTTGCTGCCCTTGGGGGCAACTTGCGGTCCTTTGTTTTCTCTGGTGGGTTCGCCATGGTGGTTGCCATCTTGGCGGGCTGACTTGGCTCACAGGTATGAACGAATAATTACTTGTGGTGGTGGTGGTGGTGGTGGTGGCGGTGGTGGTGACGATGGCGAGGGCGATGTCGAGGATGACCATGAAGGATGGATGAAGGAGGGCAGCCCAAGGTGGTGGAGAGAGAGCCAGGTCAAGTAGTAGTAAAAGTCAATCCTTGGGTAGACACAAAAAAACCCCCCCTGCGAAAGAGAGACCCGTTCCGTCTACCAAAAAAAGAAAGACAGAAAGAGAGAGAGAGAGGCGGGAGAGGGGGGGAGGGACAGATGGAAATGGATCGGAATTGTCGAGGGTTAATAGTCGAGGGTATATGTGACGGAGGTGGGTGGTTCAATTTGTGGTCAGCGACCGACTGACTGGCCAGGGGGGGGAGGGGGAGAGGCGTGTTCGGCGGGCGGGCGGTGGATGGGGAATTATTCTGGGGCGGCTGACCGTGGCGATCCCAAGCAAGGGACCAACCAAGATATGTGGTGTCGGAGAGAGAGAGAGAAGGGCAAAGAGGGGAAGAAGGGAAGAAGAGGGGGGTTGGATTGGGTTTTTTCCCCTTCTTTTTTTTTTCTTTCCCCCCCCCTTCTGGTGAGATGACTGAGATGACGATGTAACGCGATTTGGGAGGCCCGCGTGCCAAAGGTTCGCCAGCTGTATTAAGGGTTTTTTTTTTTTTTTTTTTTTTTTTTTTTTTTTTTTTCTTTTTTTTTAAGTATGGTTTGTTTTTAACTAAATTTTGTTTTGTGTTGTGGGTTGTTAGGGGTTTTTTTTTTTTTTTTTTGGGTGTGCGCCAGTCCTTCCCCAAGATGAAAAGAATGGTATGTCTCAAACCAAGATGCGATGTGCGCAGCTGGTGGAACAGACAGGTAGGTTCCCGAAGGGTAGGGGGAGGGGCGAAAAAGAAGAAGAAGGTTGGCAGAGAAAGGTGGTGGTGGTGGCGTGGTCTGGTGTTTGGTATTTGATCTGATGTTTGTGCTTGTGTGTGTGTGTGTGTGCTGCTGCTGCTGCTGCGGTGTCGGGTCGAAACGAAACAAGCTGACTGTGATTTGATCGTGGTCGTTGTCGTGGTCGTGGTCGTGGATGTGGCATGCAGTGTAAAGTCTGGTGCTGGCTGGATGGCAAATAAAAACAAAAATAAAAATAAAAAAAATTAAGCTGTACGTGGTAACATGGCGACTCCACAACCAAGATGCAAGCAGACCAGTGCGCTCTTCAGACTCTTCTTCAAGAAAGGAGGTAACGACTGATCAATATAGCTGCAGGCAGAGTGACTGCGTTCCAGAGGAGGAAGAGTGTGTGAGTGAATGTAAGAGGGTAAGAGAGAAACGAGGGAGGAGGGGAGGGGGAAAGCCCGAGAAGCCTTGATGATGACTACAGAGGCACAGGCTGAATTCAACGATGGGGGTTGCTGGGTGGTAGTGAGGCAGGCCGCGTGAGGCTGAAAGTCGGATCAACAGAGGACAAGCGGTCAAGTCATCAATACAAATGTGTGTGTGTGTGTGTGTGTGTGTGTGTGTGTGGAATGAATATAAACTAATGACGAAAAGAGAAAACGGGATAGGGAAGGAAAAAGGGAAAAAAAAAAAAAAAAAGAAGAGAAGCAATAATTAAAAATGAAAAGCTAGTTGCCAATAATCTCCTCCGAGACCAACATAAGAGCGGAGCAGGTAAGAAAAGAGAGGGAGGGGGAGAGAGAGAGAAAGAGAGAGAGTGAGAGAAAAGGGATACGATCTTCAGTCAGGTCTCAGCTTGCTTAGCTTGTGCATGGTTGGGTGTCGCCGTTAGACAACGAAGAGGTGCGTGAGCTGGCAAGACAAAACCCACAACGATATGATTGTACATGTTGTACTGTAGAGAGAGAGAGAGAGAGAGAGGAGTTTGTTTCTAAACACGACCCCCCCCCCTGTAATCATGTACACTGTAGCACCACAGGTACTGTACATACTACTATGGTTCCCAGGCTTGGCTGCATAACAACACCACCACTGCCGCCGCCACCTGAGGCCCGGGCGTCCTACCTCGAACCACCCCCGCCCGCAGCACATTTTTGTCTTCCTCGCCTCTTCCTCACACTGCAGGACTCGGCAATACTTGCTCCAGGGTTTTGATGGAGAGGGGCATATGCCGCCAAATCTGCATCTGCATCCTGCAAGGTACTAACTACTATATATTCTCTCCCTTGTCAAGGCCCCAAGAGACGATACATAATAAAAGGGAGAGAGAGGGGGAGAGAGGGGGAGGGGGAGAGAGGGAGAGAGAAAAGCTGAATTAAAAATAAATTAAATGATAATAAAAAAACCACCCCTGGTACCAGGTATTTTGCTTTACCTACGAGACAACAAACCCCCGTTCAAGAAATGGCTCCGTACTCTAAAGCAAGGCCAAAGCCCGTTGCCTATTTGTGGTTACTCTCTTTCCTCTCCCTCCTCCCGCCCTTGGTATACGATCGACGTCCTACTGCAAAAAGGAAAAAAAAAAGAAGAGAGATAGATAATAGAAATAAAAAAATAAAAATAAAAAGTCCAGCCGTTTTCTTTTTTTCTTTCCCTTCTTTCTTTGCTGATTGGGGCACAGTATCCATCCATCCATCCATCCATCCCCGTACACTACTGCTGCTGCTGCTGCTGCACCACAATAAATTGTCTTGTTGGCCACATCAACAACAAACGAAGCGAGCGGCCTTGCGTCGTCAGCGGTTAATTGAGGAGACGCCGCTAGAATTCGAAACCCGGAAAGACCCAGAGTGAGCCCCAGCTTTAGGTATGCCTGGGGTGCCTGGGTGGGGTCAGAAGAAACCTAGAGTCCCACTTGTCTCTGTCTCTCTCTCTCTCTCTCTCTCTTTCTCTCTTTCTCTCTCTCTTTCTCTCTCTCTCTCTCTCTTTTTCTCCAGTTGCTACTACTCCCCTTTTTTCTTTATACACACCCATCATCTCGAGAACTACTAGAGAAGGAGGGAAGAAGTGAAAGGAAAGAAAGAAAGAAAGAAAGAAAGAAAAAGAAGGTAACGTTGGTTGGGGTCGGCGATTCTCCAGGCCCCCCCCCCCGGGGGAGGGGCATTTTGGTGGTGGTCGAGAAGGATGGTCGATGATCCCGATCCCAGCTGAGCCACCCCTCCGGGGCAGAGACAACTTGCTTGGCCCCTGGCTTGACCTCTACAAACAAGGTTTGCCGCCTGAGAGGTGGAGGCGTGGGTGGAGCCTTGAGAAGCACCTGGCAACCGTGGGGTCTTGAGTCGATCTTGTCTCCTCGTCCCGACATGACGGAATGTTCATCTTTTCCTTATCCCTGCAATAATGGACCTGGGCGGGCGGGGGGAGGGGGAGGAGGAATACGAAGTCTTTGGTCCGACCACGTTCGATTCGGTTCTCTATTGCTACCTACCTGTTCCATAGTTATGCGTGTTTTGGACGTACCTGCATGACCCAAAGATCTCATGACTTCTTCTTCTTTTTTTTTTCTTTTTTTTTTCTTTCCCTCTTTCTTCTCTTTTTATCCTCATGTCCTTTTAATTTTCCACCGTTGCGGACGTAACCCTTGTTCGGGACAAAAACCCCTCTTGCATTTAATCTGGTTGGCCCTTCTTTCATTGGGGAACAGGAGAGGCGGGGAGGAAGATTTCCCAAAGGAGGGTGTTTGTCGTGGCCTTTCGGAAGGAAGCCAAAGAAAAAAAAAAAGAGAAACAGAATAAAATTTGGTTCCGCACTTTAATTGACCCAGGATCATTTGTTCCAAAGAGGAGGAGTCAGAGTAGTCTTGCTGCTGCTGCAGGAGTAGATTTTTTATTTTTTATTATTATTATTATTATTATTATTATCTTGCCCCTCCGTTGACACGCATACAAGCACGCACACCTGTCTCAGAAGTCTCTGGCCAAGCATTGTCGGTCAAGATGAGATGGTCGGTGAAGGCAAGACAAGACACAAGACATTTGGGGAGTTCCCCTCCTTCCCCCCCCCCCCTCCTCTCTGTCCAGACAGACCTGTCCAGACGAGACTAAACAATTCTTCTCCTACACACGCACGCACGCACGCACGCACACACGCACACATACACACAGAATAGGGAAGCCACCGGCACTGAAGAAGCAAAAGAAGAAAACAAGGAAGAAGAGGGTTTCGTTCCCAAGCCACACAAGAATAAAGTCCACCACCGCGACGCCACCGCGTACTCGGACCACTAAACCCAGCCAGCCCCACGAGCTTGTTGCGCTGACTGTCGGGAGCTACCGTCTCAAGATACGAGGAGAAAGGACAACATCTCGGTCAACTCGGCACGGACTCACCCCATCCATCCATACCACCACCATCATCCATCCTTCCCCTTAGGACCCCATACACGCGTCCCCCCTAGCACACGCCCTCTGCCGCAGACACACATAGTCCCTTTTTTGGAAGGGGGAAGGGGGAAGGGGGGGTGGAGGGGGGGGCTTGCTTGCTTGTTTCTTTTTTCTTTTTTTCTTTTCTTTTCTTCTCCCGCCAGCCTCACTCTCCAACGTCCTTGTCTCAAATTGATTATTATTTACATATTACTATACTACATGATACCACCTTTTTGCGCTTGTGACATGCGCCAGGTTCTTCGGCATTTAGTACAACACACACAGTACAGAGAATACAATATTTTCACTCACACACAAACACACAATGTCTCTCTCCTGCCCATTCCCTCCTCACACCCTCTCTCCCCCTCCCCCGCCCCCTCCCCCTATGGTACAGGAGCCTTTTACGCGACCCAATCAGGAAGAGAAAGAAAGAAAGAACAAGACCCCCATTTTTTAGAGAGAGAGAGAAGAAGAAAAAAGAAGAGGGGCGCCCTAATCAACAGGCGGGGCCGTCTGCCATTCTAAAACCCACGGCCCGCGTCGCTCTGGTGTGGGGAGGAGGGCACAGGGCACAAGGCACATGGATGCCACGAGCACCTAGAGCCGCAGATCCGGCCCCGAAGTGCCCCGAGATGTAAAAAGAAAAAGAAACGAGAGGGGAAGAGAAGAGGAAAGGGGGGGGGGGGGAAGAGAGACAAGAGATGTGTAAAGTATCCACTCATGATGGTCTGACCTCTGTGCTGAACCATGTTTTGAAATTCGAGTAACCCTATT
Organism: Cryphonectria carpinicola; assembly: GCA_014849955.1. Lineage (NCBI taxonomy): Eukaryota > Fungi > Ascomycota > Sordariomycetes > Diaporthales > Cryphonectriaceae > Cryphonectria > Cryphonectria carpinicola. The sequence continues at coordinate 23,791 of JACWRQ010000082.1, read as the reverse complement.
TCCTCTCCCACGATTCCCCAAAGCGTATAGTAAAAGTGAGTGAACCGACCAACACGAGAGGGATGGATGGACGGATGAATGGATGAATGGATGAATGGTTGGTGCTCAGGAGTAGCACAGCGTGTCTCATGGGTGTGTGAGAATGTGTGTGTGTGTGTGTGTGTCGGCCAGAGGAGGGAATATCTATTTGCTTTGTAAGGTATGAATTTCTACACGTCTCCGTACATATGTTAACAAATCTTCTCTACGCGAGGGTATCAAGCGCTTGTTATAACACATAGTGCAGAACCCCAAATTCGTAAAACGCCATGACTGGCAACGCCCAAATAAAACTCCGTCGTCACGAGGAGGTCGAAAGCCTCCTGATCCTCGCTGGCCTCGTCGATCCATCCACCGCTGCCGCCTCCTCCTCCTCCTCTTCCTCCTCCCCACCCCACGAGACCCTCTTGATATCTACCTTGGGCGGACACTGGTGCACCCAGATCTCCTCCCCTATCTCCCCCCGTCTTGAGCGCAAACAATGGTCTCCCCTCTCTATCCCTCGGCACGCCCTCCAGCACCCCAGCAGGCCGCCCGTTTCCCGTTTCCCCTGCCCCGCCACATCGTCGTGTTCCACCACCTGCGCAGCCGCAGCCTGAACTCGTGCCGGACCTTGAGCCGGGCGGCGATCCACCTCTCGTCGGGCTTGTGCTCCAGCGAGATCTCGTCCGCGGGCCGCGCCCCTTCCCCTCCCCCCCCCCGGCAGCAGGCCGCCGGCGGGAGGACGATCTTGAGAAACTCGAGGGAGGCAGCGACGCTGAGGGAGATGCCACGGAGCGGGTTGGCCAGCGACTTCATCAGGAGGGGCAGCCAGCGTAGGTACAGCACAGCAAAGTCCGTCTGCGAGAGGTGTGTTGACCCTCGCACCGCCAGCATCCAGCACAGGGCGCCGCCCGCCTGCGCCTCGGCGCAGATTTCGGTGACCTTGTCGGAACTGTCCTGCCAGTGCATGAAGGCCTCAGAGCCAATGGTCAGGAGCGGCTTCGTGATGGTCTGCTCTGGCGACCCTGGTTTCCACCTCCGGGGTCGCGGGGCCCCCGTGCGTCCAGGAGGGATGCCCTGCCCGATCCAGGGAAAGCGGTCGTCGAGGCGGAGGACCTGGACCGTCGTGGCACCGCCAAAGGAGTGGCCCACGGCCGTGACATTCGCAAGCGACAGGCGGCCCTTCCAGTCTGTCCAGTCGATGCCGTCGAGGCCCTTGGAGCTGGAGCCGCGGTTGGGGGTTCTTCGCAGGTTGGTTCTCTTGATTCTATCGTCGGGGTCACCCGCACTGATAACCTCCAGCGCCCGGAAGACCTCTTCTATCTCAGCCAGGCGCATCTCGATCTGTGCACCGCGTAACTCGCGATCCACCCCTTTGGCGTTGTGGGGCGCTGTGTCCTGCGCGTTGTCCTTGGGGAAGATATGGTCCACCACGTAGTTTCTCGCCCGCCTCGGCTCCTCACTTGCCTGCGTGGCTGGGGACGTACCCAGCTCGGTCCTGTTGACACGACTACTACGACTCCTCCTTCTCTCGGTCCTGGCTGAGCTCAGGCGAGTCCCGGTCGGGGGGGGGGGGGGCACATTGACATACGACCTCGTTCCCGACCCATCACGGTGTTCCACAGCCACAACGACAAGGCCGTACGAGGCGAGATCGCCGCAGACCGTTGAGTACATGGTTCTCGATCCGCCCAGCCCGTGTCTGAACATGACGACGGGGAATGTCGGCCTCCCGTCGCCCTCTCCATCTAACCCTTCCTCGGCTCCCACCACCTCGTCTGTCTTGTCCTCTTCCTCCTCCTCCTCCTCTCCCTTCGGTGGGTGGTTCGAGGCTGACGGTCGGGCCTGCGCCAGTCTCGCGTTCCTAACCGCTGGCAGTTTCGTGAACATGCACGTGGCAGCCATGTATGCCGTTACTAGAATGTTAGGAATACTAAGAAACTTTGCATATCCATGGCAGGTTTGCACCCGTGGTCGGGGAAGCCAGGGGACTCTGGCGCCCGAGCTCGGGTCTGCATTTGTAGGGTAGTATATGCTGGACAGAACCGTGTCCAGCTGCAACGCATGACGACTGTCGCGCTTGATGCGCGAGAACGTCCTTGGGAGCTCGGCTGGGAGCTCGAGTTCCAAGTAGCCCACGCTGTAGGGACCCGTGTAATAGGGCAGGCTGTGGAAGATGCGCTCTCTCCATGTGACTGGTGGCTGTGAGGGCTGATGAAGTGGTTGTGCGCCCGTCGATGCAGCCTGTCTTTCCCGTTCCTCCATCCTTGCGCCTTGTGCTATATTAATGGCGACGATGATTTCATGTGCGACAGTACCGTAAGACCTAATTCGAGAGAGAGAGAGAGAAGAGAAGAGAAGAGAAGATACCTATGGAAACTTTGTCCTCACATCGCACCAGAAATCCTTAGCAAGTAGGTTCCTAGTCCTTTTCAACCTTTAAACCTCCTATTCGGTCCAGATGCTGTCGTGTGATGGGCGCGTTCCTGAGCAACTAACATCACCTATCCAGGGGGTGACCAGACAGGCAGTTGGTGCCGCCGGAGCAGAAGCCCCTGATGGTGTGGTGAGTTGGTGATGTTGGGTACACCCTCGTCACTACGTAGTGTTGACTTTTTTGTAGATTTATGTTAGTCAGACCATACAACAAGTCATCGGAATGACCAAGTGCTCTTGTCCGAATCTTCTTTTCCTCCTCTTTGTGCTTCTCTTCTCTTCTTCTTCTTCTTTCTGATACCGTATGTGAGGGGATGCGTATATGTAGACCGGGAAGATGCTCCATCGGGCATTTCGGCTGCGCACCTATCGTTAATGCCCTCATCAGCGCCGACGCTTGCTTCGGCCCGCGGCTGCTTGCATATGAGTCCTTGCCTTCAGCCTGTGTGACATCCGGCGCAGACAACGACATGTGCGATCCTGGTGTGTCTTGATAGCTGAGTTGTCCGTGAGACGACTGATGGTAACCTTTATTGCTGCTCGTCCGAAATTCCACCTCGTATTTGGTGTGAAACTCGAGTTGTAGGAATGACGAGGCTGGAGATGGCCCGACACGTCTAGGCGCCCAGATGATCTCGAATATTGCACAGCCACCACCAGTCTCCGCGGTCAGACGGGGCACTTGCGAGGAAAGCCCCGGTATCATCACGGACATGCCTAGGTGATGGAAGTCCACCATCAAAGACTGGCTTATTGTCAAGGCTGGACCGGGGGATGTATTCAGAGTATGCAATGTATGCAATACCCAGTGATTCGGCGCAAGAGTGTCCGTCAGAGAAGAGTGTGGCCTCCGCCCAGGACTTTGTCGAGCTGTGGTGTGCTAGTCCAAGGAATTGTATGGTTGCTTTCCCACCTTCCACCATCCCCCAAATCTTGTCGCCATCTTTTTTTGCAAAGACCGCCTCGTTTCGATTCGTGACTTTGTTCTAACCGCAAGACGGAACGACAACCACTGACGTCGAGCACATCGACGATTGTACTGGCTGTAGCAGCAGGCGGCTCGCCCTCAACATCCAGTCCGGGAAAAGCAAGAGGGAAAATAGTACAAGATCATGACTGAAAGGTGGAGGAGGGCTCGAGGGCTATGGCAGCTGCCATGAGGTCCCCCCAAGCGGAACGAGAATTCCCGACCAAAGATCACCTGGTCGTCATTGTCAGGCCTGCAGAGTGAGAAAGGTAATGAAGATAGATGGCCTGCAGACCACAACAAAATCAACAAAGCGTTGGTCCGCGCAACCGTCAGCACTTGGAGCGGACAAGAGACGGTGTCGAGCTACGGCGGACGAGGAAGAGGGGCATAGATAGCTCCGATATACCCATCTAATCCTCATCCAAGCCAGTCACCGACAAAGCCAGTGAGCTCTTCGACACAAGGTCGTGAGGCTCATCTCGTCTCGTCTTGTCTCCGAATTCTAGTCGAGGCGATCACGCCGGTAGGCGGCTGCGTAGGGCAACCGTTCTAGGTGGTCTCGTTGAGGCTCAAGTCCACCATGTGCCCATACATTTCCTAGTTCTAGCCGTAGCTAGCAAGGGACACACGCCTGGATCCCACGCCGGGGGAGATCACGCTCATGTTTTGCCCCCCGCCCCCCCTTGAGCCGCATCAATCATCCTGTTGATGTTCCTGATTGAGGTGTTTTCGGTTTTACCCGCACGGCAGGTTGACGCCAGCGGGTATAGGTGGCACGGGTGGGTTGTCATCCAAATAGGCTAAATACAGCGTCCCACTGTTCAGCCGCCGGGTCGTTCGAATGTGGATCTTGCCGCCGAGGAAGCTCCTTTGGGGTCCCTTCACGAGGTGACCGTCGAGGGTTTCCAGATCTGGAGGCCATACGATGTCTGCGTCGTCGAGGTTTGTTTTGAGGGTTGCCTCTCGGTTTTTGTCCGAAGTTGGACCAGATCACGTTGTATATGAGGTGCTTTGCCACGCGGGATATCGTCACCAACCAGAGACAATTCTGTGCCTCTCGTGAGTACCGTCCAACCCCTCTGTTGATCCCGCACAAAGACATCCGGGGGGGGGGGGGGGAATCCAAGGGATGAAGAAAAACCCCTTGGAAAGGGAAAAAAAAATTGGGAAAGGCGTATAAAAAGGAGAGGC